>JAOPUG010000376.1:7544971-7556777 GCA_027564375.1 Micropterix facetella | reverse complement strand
ATTAAAATAATTTAAAAAAACAAAACAAAAAATATACAGTTTAAAAAAAGTTATTGTTTAGCTTGTCAGTTTAATAATCTAAAATATTTCTCTAATAATAAGCGTATTACCATCACAGAGCAACTTTCCATTGCCATGTTCAAAAATGTATTCGTAAAATTATGACAATTGAATTTCGGTTGATTGATAGAAACTAGTTGCTTTTATCGCAGCGACATCACAGTCTTCTATTGTGACAGTCCACAATTTTTAAAAACGATTAGTGGTGTGTTTCACGCAGTTTGATCGCAGCTTTACTTGCCCCCACGCCCGTGTCGCTCGCCCGAAACGTGCTCTATCGTATAGAGAGGAGTAACATTAATTAGCGTTATGGCTGTTTCATTAGTCTGCTCTCCACCGCGTTGCAAGCTAGGCGTACTCTTATCTAAAGTACCAAACGATACAATCCGGCGCTGAGTTGTTAAAAGCAAAATTCGATACTTTGTCGACTAGAAAGGAGGTTATTTGGCAAATGTTGTATTGGGGAAATATCATGAGGAAACCTACACTCCAGATGGGATTTGTGCGGCATATGCAATGATCTATGAATATGTGCACATAATAGGGTTTTCGAATTAAAATGTGACTTAATGGTGCTAAATCGTTCCCATCAAATTACCTCATAATAAAAATCTCAGCATTCACGCAACACACCCAACTACACAAGTATAATCAGGGATCACCCTGAATCCTTGGTTATAATTCATCGATATATAAAGCATAATTGAATAGTTGTAGATTGTCAATTGTGGCGAGCGTGCCCGCCATCCCAGGATGTTGTTTATATATTTATTTATTAGGTGCATACACGTTCAAATGAAAGAGAAAAAAAAATAAAAAGTATTTTAAATCCAGAAAAATCCATTTATATTCTGCAAAATATTAAGTACTCGTCTACATCTGTCTGAGCCCAGGTTAACTAGCACATGAAATAAATGTTTGTATACCTAATTATAATTTTATTTTTATAATATGCTCAGTAAATTGCATCCGAGCCCGCCTTGCTAGGCCTTTATTGGTTAAGGCGATGTCACTTAAGAGTCTTATAAAAGTGACACGGTTGTGTCAAAAAAAAATAATTATTACGTACTTTCATTAAACATATTGGGTATGGTTTCCAATTAGGCCGCAGCTAAAATTCGCTAAACAAATCGGAAAGGTCGCAGCACACTAAAAAAAACGATTTAATTTTCCAATGTGAAAAGGGAGAAAATGTCGGAAAATCAACATTTTTTCACGTATCAAAATTTAACGCACAAATCACTTTATGCATTTTTAATAACAGGAAAAGTAGTGATATATATCGGAAACTTTGGCACGTCCCGTGATTGGTAATCCCTGACTTTTTCAAAATGGCTTAAATAGATTCTAGTAAGTTTCTCTCGTCACCACGATTCCAAAAATACACATATACGCTATACTTGCTATATCTATTGGTCAGATCGTCCTCCAGGCCAAGTAAACCAGGATACACCTGCAGCAGCACCCAAACGACTAAAAGCCTATTCCAAAAAGTTTCTGTCGTCATCATGATTTCAAAAATACCCATATAAGCTATGCTTGCTCTACCTATTGGTCAGATCCTCCTCCAAGCCAGGATGGACAGGCACCAGGATCTACGGGTCCGATCGAATTTAGGGTCACCTAGAGAGGCTGCATACCAAATTTGGTAAAGATCGGTCCAAGGGAAGTCTTCGGACATACGGACAAACAAACAAACGCACTAACGCACAGCATGTGTCAAACTATATGGCCCGTCCTACGGAATACTACGACCGGGCCACAAAGCACACCCTACATAACGACAACTGTGAATATAGTTGTCCGTTTCCAAGAAAACTAGAATATTCGTGGAATATTACCAATATTATTACATTCGAATGCGCAAAATAAACGTCACCAGTGGCCATGCAATAAAATGCGATTGTCCCCGTCTATTGTAGCGTGCATCATATTATAGACAATTATCTTACCAATATTACGCAACCGTACTTTTAGGAGTCGGTATAAATTAATAAAATGATATAGGTACGTTGTATATATTATTAAATGACATTGAACAATGTAATAATGAGGTTGCAGTCATTTGACTGCACCCAGTCACCTTAGGGCTACTGTCCGAGTAAAACCCAACATCATACGCACGCTATCGTCATTTGACGATTGCTTGTATTTTGCGTAGAAACACATGAAAGTGGGTCTACGGAGTGGCAACGTCGCATTTGCGTTCGTCATGCGTTCGTCATGCGCCCGGCAGCATATCACTATTCAGGCGTATTGCAAGACGCAAACACATGTATATTTTACAAAAATGCCAGCCTCAGCACTCAATTTTGTTCTCTTTGTTTTCTATTTTTCAATCATTGTATTTTTTATATTAAATGATTAATTTTCTACTTCAATAATTCCTTTATATTTTATACTAGAGGATGTCCTGGTTATAGGATGTAGGCATGATAATTCTAATAAATATCTTCTAATAAAGTCGTATGCTATAATCACATCTTCATCATCACTTGACCTTTTCCCAATGAAAAGATGTAATTTTGCGATGCTACTTGAAAGAAACTGAACCGTTTTGTAGCTTGGACATATGCAAAGATGCAAAATACGCCTGCCGTCATTTGTAGCTTGCATGCATTCATTAAATGACGCTGCTGTGGACAGTATGCCTTAATCATTGTCATCGGCTACTAAAGGTCTTCGATGGAACTATGCCAATGGGTAAATACTTGTAGGTACTAGGATTTGTCAGTACTAGTCTTCGCCTTCCAGTTATCCCAAACCTTCCACTTACACGACTGTGTACACGCTGCTTACAATTGCCCTCAATATCCATTGAGGTGAGCAAAATAGCACCTTGAAGTTGTAGATGATGAGCCAATATAACAACAGTCACTCAAGATGCAATATAACCACAGTTACTAAGTTACCTTTAGAGAACTGTGCCTAAAAAAGAGTAGGTATGTGTACAGCATAGTATTTTAAACTTATATAAATCACAATAAACAAATGCACGCGGTACAAGTGTAGTGGAAAGAAATCAACAATCAACTCAAATTGCCTCACTTGTTGATTGAGGAGCCCACGCACATGACTAACGAGGAAAGATGCAGGCGAGATATGTGAATGAGCAGCGCCGTGCCACTTCAACAGGTATCTGTGCAAGCGAGTAGGATAGATGGATCACATGAATGAGCAAACGAGCTGGTGCTACTTGTGCAGTGATGTGTGGCTTCCTCAAATGCTTCATACTTCAAGGACGTGGTCCCTTAGAAATGAACAAGCGCCATGGAAAATTTAAGTACACTGTAAAGTGTGCAGCACTGTGTCAGCAGTCAAAATACGAAGTTAACACGTTTAAAATTCAATATAAGGCCGCAGGGGTCTACGGAAAACAAAACATATTGGCTAATGGTCTACGAGATAAAAAAGTTTGAATATCTCTGGTTTAGATGGTGGTTGTTAAACTCTGTAATCATCCTCAAGCGGAATATTTAGAATTAGGCTAAATATTATAGCATACCCTTTTCCCTGCATATATCGCACATAGCTAGCATGTGCGATATGTATTTCTTCTCTCTCTCTCTGATATACATATTGTCTTCTTCTTCTGAAATAAAAATATCGCTAAAAAGCCTTCTATTTGTGGATGTTGGCTGCCTACGCGTACCGGCCACGCTAGACGTGCGATGAAATTTGGAAAACGCGAAAAAACGCAGCAGTCTTGGCATTCATTACTTTTATAATGCCGCACAGAGGAAAGATGGTTATCACAGAGTGGCCGTTAGTAATATATTTTTTAAATATTTGCAAATTAGGTTTTCTATTTTATGTAGCACAATGACCTAAGTTAGTGACAGCTTATTATAAAGAGACGAAGTTATAGGTTTCATATACTCGTGAATATAATGCGAAATGTGTACATCTGCGACGTTTTTCAAAACGCGCGGACGCAGATGAACGATTTAGAGTAAAATATCAATCGAACATTTCCACTGCCACTGCCTCATCTGCCACTTTCTTAGTTACGTGAGGTGCATTACGAATTATTTGAAAGATACATCTACCATGCAGTCTCATCCATACGTTACTGTAACTAAGTTTAGCGCGAAGAGCAAGCGCCTGGCTGATATTGAAATGTGTAAAAAATGGAAATTATACATATATAAGGCGGCAACGCCGTAAAGGCTGATCACGATATAGACGGCCCCGGTGGCATAGTGGTTAGGTCGCATGCTCTTACACTGTAAGGTTCTGGGTTCGATTCTCGGCTGGGTCATTATTTTCCGTTGGGATAAAATTAACGGAATTGTATTTCAATGCTGTCGATCAAATAAATAATAAGACGCACACTTACACGCATGTTACACGGACACATGGGTGATATAAACACTTCATAGTAGAATTGACCGTATGATAATAAACCCGCCCATTGTGAAATTTCACAATAAAGTGTAGAAACAAACAAACGCACAAACAAATGCTACCTGTAAGTGGTTTTGAACGTACAACAACTAGGTCCGTATGACATATTACGACCGGATCTAGATTTTTTTATAACAAGTCGGCCAGGTTATCAAACTGTGGCAATGACGTAAACCGAAATGCCAGCGACTCAACGTCGATCGTTAGAAACCTGGCAACCTAGGTTAGTTAACGGCTCATGGTGGAGGAGCTCTTAACCTATGGAGAGCCACGCACTGCGTACGCAGTGAGGAGGAATTTGCGAGAGAGAGAGAGAGAGAGTATAATGATACCTACATCCGTAGCCATAAATACAGAAATTGAAATATTGAAGATAGACAATAATAATAAAAGACGAAGGGACATAATTCCATTCTGATCATAAAAATATAGAAGTCGCAAAGTCATGACTCAACTGCGTATGCATTGCGCGTCGCTCCAAGGGTTAATAGATTAAATCCCACAAAAACCCATCTTGGTAAGTGAGCGCTGTGCCAGGAAGGTACGCAGTCATGGTCGCCTATACGTCACCTGACGACGAAATATACCTACCCGGCATTGCTTTCCATCGTATTCACTGTAAGGAAATCCGATTACAGAGGTCCTCTACCTTTGGCTGTGTACTTGGCATCGGTAACTCAATCGAGTACTTGACCACAATACCGCCGCCGGTGGTGTCGATTTGCACCGAATGCGGAGCCTTCCCTGCCTGTCACCTGCTGGTCGTGACTGGGCAGAATTCGCGCGAAAAGACCCCACCTTTATAATCGACGGAAGGGGGCGCTCCGTTGATAAAAGATCTTATTATTAATTAAACCGATCGCGATGTACGGTTGGGCCGGAGAACGGGAGACCATTCTCTGTTTAATTTTCATCGGGCTCTACTTAGGAGGGGGCTTCTTTCTGCATGTGGTTAGGCCTTTCGCCGAGCGAAACCATCCCAAGACGAATCAGGCGACGAATGTTATCGCTGAATAATAATTAACTACAGAGGTGAGACTCACCACGATGAAATGAAAGGCCCTTATAATACAACGGCAAACACTGATTCTTACCCCGTCAGTCTAGTAAATTTATTTCCTAACATTTCGTTACTGTCTTCACGGGGACATATATTGCATGTTACGAACGCCTCGTATCATCGCAGCATCAATCGAGATGAGGGGTTCAAACTCTCCATCATATTGAACACAATAATTAAGACGCCGCTATTGGCCAAACCAAGTGGAATAATTTGCCAAACGAAACACCATACAAGATTATTGTTGCTTGCGCGGAGATACCATTCTTACGACAAGCGAAGCACCAGCGAGAGCCAATACACCTAAAGCCTATTATTGCTTTCGCAGAGATACCATTCTTTTGAAAAAGGGCATGACAAATCATGTTTTTTTTGCTTTTTTGAAAGATTATAATGAACAAATTAAAAAAATGCTAAATATTGCATCATCCCATTTAAATCATTTACTTACAAAACTATATTAGTAATACAAAACTATATTGGTACGTATTACGAATATAGTTTCAAGTAGTTTGCTCCTATAGATTCCAAGAAAAATGCAAATTACAAAATGGTGACGATTTTAGTTTTATTTTTTACTCAGAAAAAATCAAAATATTTAAATTTCGCATCATAGTTTTAAAGATTAAGAAATCTGCTGCAAGATACATATTTTTATTTTTGTTTAAATGCGAGTCCAAATTTTATTGCAAATATCAGTTTTTCACTATTTGAGAGAGGTAATCACCAAAAAGTTCTTATCGCCGACACCTTGAATAGGAACGTTCAGCTAGAGACATATGAGCCATGTGCCTAAAAAGGCTTTTAAATTCCCGCCAAGATACCTATAGTCGCCGCATTACAAAGTGAAGACTCGCGACGAACCATTACAATCATGCGGTCTCTTTCGCACTTGCATGGCCTCACAGAGTATCATCACAGTTACCTGCCGGCCGGTCGCCGAATTTTATAGCTCTAGCGACCACTTTGTAGTCATCGCTATAACATGCGTAAACGAGCGTCACAGCGCGCGGTAGGATTCAATTAAATTCAATTTATTTATTTCGAAAACGTTTCAGGTGTAGAAAATTACAGCAATATCATGAAACATAATAATAATAAAATAATTATAAAACATCAATCATTAAACATCAATTATATAACATCATATTAAAAACATAAATAATTAAAATTATCAAAATATACCTACATATTAAATAACAAAATATAACATATTAAAACATTTAATAAAATCACAGAACAGTTAGACGCAAAGAAGCTCGGTCGTAATTTTTTTTTTGTTTAGGGGTTGAGAAATGGACGTAGAAAGTAGATAGAATCGGCTCCTAAATCACGATACCTTCAACCGAACAGTGATGCAGCTATTTAATTCTTATTCTTTTACCACTTTGTGCCTCCTGGGGCAGCGACTGATTGTGTTGCCGCCGGTATCTGTAGAGATGCATTGTGCCGTCCTAAATATCTTGGTTGTGGGACGCTTACGGTGGTCTCCAGGGTTCTCAATCCGTGCCCTGAAGTCCATTCTCCCCTCCTCTTATTTACTGTTTAGCGCCATTAACAATTTATTAAGAAACGTATACATTTTCCCTAATGGTGTCAGTCTTAAATTAAAGCGCTTAAACTCACACATGTAATGTAAAGCAGTCTCATCTTCCTCTCTACACTTTCTGCAATAAGGATCAGTCTATCCGACGCGCGTGCTGGTTGAGGGTAATATATCCTGTCATTAGTCCAGATCTGTTCTTATTTAGGATTGTCATGTTGGTTTTGTCATTCCGGGGTGATGCTACTAATGATGTTTCTCATGTGTATATTTCTGCCAGTCTCTCCTAAGCCTTCAAAAGAAAGAATGTAACGCTTTATTAGTCGAAAATATATCACTAGATATGTATATACATACATATGGCATTTCTTGCCTGCTTTAGAGTTGAATACCACTTTTACCTGTCTTCAAATTTGCAATACATACACGAATGACATATATCTAAAAAGACTATAAAGTATATCGTCTTCCTATAGTAATACTGGCTAGATGCCATCCACTAAGCTTTCGTACGATTCGAAGATAGACGAAGCCCGTCATATTTTCGTACGAGTGACCGCTTTGCTGCCATTTTCCAGTCCCTGATTTAGCCCTATTCCTAAAGGTGGCTTGCTATTTAGAAATTATCTTTGAACCTAAGAAATGCACTTCAAGCAAGAGTTTTACTGGTTCCTCGCTATTCTCCGTTTTATTGCTGGTAGGGATTATATTTATTTCCTGGGTTTATTGGTCAGGACATTGTGGAGACTGGCGGTTGTGTTCAATTTTCCAATGTTTTCACAGTGCTCCCTCTAAGCTCTGCTCTCGGAGATTAGCTTGCTATTTTGATTTGGTTCGGGCTTTCTGGTAGATGTCGGAATTGTTTGTTTTCCTCGCCCAATTATGTATCGTCGCACTGACGTTAATAAAGACCTTTAATTGAAATACTTTTACATTTAATTTAATTTGGCTTAACCTGTCTAGTTTCTACTAAATGTACAATAATAATGAATTAGTAATTAATTTGCTAAACCTATTTATACATGAGCTTACCTAATAAATATTGTTCTGGAAACTTCGATGCAGTTTGTCACTTAAATTCGTGTGTTGCATAATCTCTTTCTGAGGTCGCGGAGGTAATTTATATCAATTATATTTCAATGTGATTAATGTTTTACCAAAAAAAAATATTTTCTGTTGTGATTATAGGGTATGGTTGGAGTTAGATCAGTGGAAATGTGTACGGTTCTCTTCCTAGGAGGGTTAGTGCGGTTCCCTTCCCCTGTTTGCTGCTTGAGTGCACGAAGTTGTGAGAGATCCCTATTCCCCAAAGAACGCGTATGCTATATCTCTCTTTTACGTCACAGTTCCTGTATGATGATATCTTTAACCAGTCTCGTTACTTCTCACTGGTCAAAATCCCATTTTGTCCTCGTTCGCGTTTGCTTATTATGCATGATCATTAATTTATAAAGCGGCGCGGCGCGGCGGAGATTTAGGTGCGCATGCAAATGTGGCGTGCAAGCGTACACCCGCAAACCAAAGTCATTAAAGGAATCTGATAATCTATTGCGGCGCCGCGCCCGCAGATTGCCAAAATAAAAGGAGACTGCGCAACGCGGATTCAACCGTGCTATCGCATACACTAGTCAGCTGCAGAACAGCATAAAAATGAACGATTAGACTTCCACTCTGTTCTACGACTATCATTGAAACAGATCGGTAAAGCAAACCCCTAGAGGCTAGTGTTGCCATACGTCCCATATTAAGGTCGGGCATCCCGGTAATCCATATATCTACATAGATGCCAATTTATCCCATATGGCGTGGAGGGCAAAAAACTGAGACGAAAAGTAACTGCATATATTATATTCTCTACAATATAATTTCAACTGCTGCAGATACTTTCCTCTTTTACATTAAATCATTTGTCCTTAAAATTTAAAATACTTTCGTATATTTCCTATTAAAAAAATCACTTTTACATTTAGGCACCAACTTTGGTTTTAAGATCATTACTCGGGCGAACCCGTTACCCCGAGGCGTTTCAACGAACTTTATCGCTATATCGCCCCGCCCATTAGAAACCAACGCCAAATAGCGAGGCACCGGACAGCAAGATGCCCGGCGGCCAGCCCCACTACCTAACTCCCAGATTTGGTCAGTCTTTCACCAACATCCCACCTGGTCGCAGGTTCGAAGTCGCTTCCGCGGTCTTTATCGTGGATCCGAGGCGCCCTTTACTAAGCTTGCCACCCGAGATCGGGTGGACAACGTATCGCTTCTAAGGGTAGATAGCTTAAGGTACCTAACTACCCCCGCTTCCTTAGGTTGCATTGCGTTTCCAAACTCCCCCGACTATTCGTCAGTTGAGCAAGGCTGGTAAACCGAGCAATATATCAACCGTCCAGGGTCGCCCGAGGTGTTACCTCAGGTCCGACCGCAACGCGGGTTTCACCGGGTCAGTCCCTTTCGAGGAGGCTGCCGGATGGGAGTTGAACCGTGAGTCTGGCCGACCGACTGTAAACAAAGATGGCCATATGGCCCGAGCTGCACATGCCACATTCGGGCACCAGATGGTCGTCGCTGCTGCTGGCTGTAGAACGTGTATGTAGACACCAATCGGTAAAGGCATTTAGAAAAAATGGCTACAATAAAAATGGCGTAAAATTCAGGCTTAATTGATTAACAACATCTTAACATTGATTGGAAGATCTTACCATCCGTTTGTCACTCTCACTCTGCTCGTTAGCTTAAATTGCCGAAACGCTTCAGATAACTGTTGCTGCAGATCAGGAGAATCTCCAGCGAGAAGCAATATAGATTCGTTCGGCTCTAATATAGTTACATATACAAATCTATAAGGTTATAGTTACATAATTCACAGCTCTTTCGTTTTGAATAAAATGTGATGGCTGGAATACTTTAATGCATGTAAACTTGTCAATGTGTTTAATATGAGGTTAACTCGGAAGCTCCGATCTGACAAAGAAGACGGTTCAAGCAATATGAAAAGAAAATTACACCATTTTGTTCTATATACAAAAATAGACATTAACTGTCATTTTTTCAAAATGGCGGTGCGAGGAGGGTGAAAACTCAGTATAAATCAGGAACTAAAATTTTATAACCAGGAAAAATATCAAACCTTCTCGACCTTTGCAAAGCAAACCTCTCTTTCCGGCTATTTTAACTGGACTAATAGGTAATTATTTCGACAAAACGACTCCGGTTGGTCATGAAGTAATTAATATGTCGCTGTTTTTATTTCTTTGCAATTGTACGAAAGCTTTAGTTACAGTATGGGAAATCTAAACATTAAAATAGGCCCTTACCTATGTAATTGTTTTTTTTCCACACTGGCCACTTTGAGTTTTGATAATTTCGGTTTGAGTTGAAATTTCGGTTTGAGTTAAAGTTTTGGAGAGTTTGTTTCTCAGAGCAATTAAAGCGGAAGAAGATTTGGAACGTCATGAGATTCATCTTTAACGTAACATTTGAACCCCTCCCAGTCAGTAGTCCTCTTCATTGAGGGAGTAATTACAGGAGTGGCACAATGAATCTCTTATGGTTTACGTGTTCAGTACAGGTAGGTGTTTTAGACAACCCTGAACATCCTAATATATTATACATACAATAAAATAATCATATAGGCCGAAATTCGATACACCCTTGGGTTTTCCCCTTGCCAAGTTGTTTGATCATAATTTTCTTTTATAGAACGGTTACTTCATATGTAAGGACCTAATATTGAATGTGTTCTCATGGGCTTGCCATCTGCGAACTAAGCTGTCTACGTGCTTCCATCCATTTCTATGTCGCCTACCCTGCGCATGCCTGTGCCTCAGCAAACGTCCTCGGTAGTCGACCCTGTGGATCTACCGACCAAATGTCTCACTTGCGTGGCTTTTGGAAATACGCTTACCTACCAGATGACACTGAGTCCCGCGCGCCGCAGACGGCTCAATCCGGCCCGCAGCGCGGTAACGAGCTCGCAATCGCACCATCTATCGGGATCTCGGCGCGTAATTAATTCATACATGAAACGCGAGAGGTGGCACAGCGCACCGCCTGGAGGAATGCCGTCATTTTTACATTGCAAAACGAAAAGACTTTCTTTCATTTAAAATAATATCATTTTAATAGCGCCTGCAGTGTCGCTCGCGGAAACATACAAAGATTATTTGTCTAACTTACTATTCGCTCCTTTGTTTGAAAAATCACGTTGGGCAAAAGGCGTGTTTGAATGCATTCAGCCGTTTAAAACTTTCGGCGGAATAGACTTTAAAAACGATAAATCCATTTATTGGCATCATTGTAGTTACAATGCATCGTATATTCCCGAAAAGTTCAGAGTTAGCGTCGGAATTATCCCGTTCGTTTTTGACAAAAATGCTTACCTGATGTGTATTTCCGGATGTCCTAAGTCCACGAAAATTACGGAATGACTAATGGGAGCATTTGAGTTTGGCGGGAACCTGGTGTTGAAATATCCCGAAAAAGTGACAAGTAATTAAAACCTACCGAGGGCTAGTCAAATGTGTAATTAAAAAAACGATAGCTTTAATATTAAGTTTAAGGACATACGGAGTGATTTATGAAAATTGCACGGAGAAAGGGTGTGCTCAACTTAACGTATAAAAAGAGTTTGAAAGTTTGAATTTAGAAATTTGAAAAAAAAGTATTAAATATGAAATATCCGCACAGCTACTTCCTGCAAACAAGCTAATTTTGCAAATCAAAACTCAATATATATA
>JAOPUG010000376.1:7503958-7520168 GCA_027564375.1 Micropterix facetella | reverse complement strand
ACCATTCTAGGTCCAGGTTCTTCAGGTATTTGTCTTTTTTTAACTCAAACTTAATATCTATACTTAATGTGAATGGCGAATATATCACAGTTGCTTCTTGAAAATCAGTGTTTTTTATGATCTGACGACATTCCATTTTGCAGTGTCTGTTTTTCTAATACGTAGTCTACGTCGTTTTTCTACATTATTTTTTATCATTTTTTATGTATACTTGTTGCATCCAATAAATGTATTATTAAACTTATTTTATATTGTATAACACTACAAAGCATGATACTCTTATCCCGTACCGTCGATGTACGTTATATCCGTTTTCTGAGAAACGTAACCCTGAACGAGCAATGCTAGAGTGGTCTAGTTTATTGTATTTTCCACCGGATGAAGCCAAAGTGGATACGTGCACTAGACGCCTCGACTCGTTGAATATTTAAGGCGCAACAACGCGAACTAGCGACCTGAATTTTAACTGTAGCTGCTGTTCTTTTATGCCGACAAAGGCGAGAGTCTGATATGCGAAGAGGATATTGTCCGTGTCATGCCAAAACAACCAGTATGTAAAAATACTTATGAGATAAACACGTTTGGCAATTAATGTATAGCAAAATTTTGTTCAGATTTCAACTGCGGCGACATGAATAATTTCGCCGCAGTTGCACAATCCACAATCCAACTACGCCACTGCCCGTCAGAATTCTACTCCTTACGGAAGTGCTACCCAGTGGGCAGCCTCACCCCCTGACTACCAAATTTAGACGGATATATCCATCCACCAGTTTGGTTCTAGATTCGAAGTCACAAATTGCTTAAAACCTATTCCAATAAGTTTCTCTCGTCACGATTCCAAAAATACCTATATATGCTATGCTTGCTCTACCTATTGGTCAGATCCTCCTGCAAGCCAAGTAAACCAGGATGCACCTGCAGCAGCAACTACGGGACTCCGATAATTTGTTGCCATCTGGTAGTGCTTAGGGTTACTCAGAGAGGCTGCATACCAAATTTGGTTAAGATCAAACCATGGGAAGTCTTCGGACATACGAACAAACAAACAAACAAACAAACGCACAGCATGCATCAGACTATATGGCCCGTCCTACGCAATACTTCGGACGAGTATATAATAACATAGTAATAACAAAGCTAAAATAACAGACGATAAAAAGACAAATGAATAACTGATTTTGAAAATGGAATAACAAGGCTTCCGTTAAAAATGTATTTGAATTTAAACTTCCTACTCAAACCAATATTATCTAATTTCAAATGGGCCAGTGTAAAAAAGGCCATTTAGGTAGGAACCTAATGCATAGCTACCACAAAAGTCTATTATTAAATTAAATCTACGTCAAGATGAAGAAACGTCTTTGCAGCCTAAACCTATCACTGCACCTCAGAAACAGGTTCCTAATGGTTCAGCTCGGGCCAGATGTCCACTTATGTCAACTCGGTCGGCCCAACTCACGGAGCAGCTCCTATCCGGGAGACTCCACGAAGAGGGACTAACAAGGTGAAACCGCTGTGCGACAGATCTGGGGGAATACCTAGGGCGGAACTGGGCTGCTGACGCACTGGTCGGTTTACCGGCTATGCTGCTAAATCGGCAGACCCGGAGGGGTCTGGGAATGTATGTTCCCTAAGACGCGGGGGTGGATGTTGACCAGATGTCACCCATCCTTAGAAACGATCCGTTGGCCCCCGATCTCGGGTGACGTGAGCTGAGTAAAGGACGCCTCGGATCCGCCATATTTCCGAGTCACAGAATATCGCGTACACTACATCAGGTAGAGACCGCGCAAGCGACTTCGAATCTGCTACCAAATGGGATGTCGGAGAAATCTGACCACATCTGGGAATGAGCATGCGGAGCGCCCCACTGGGCTTGAAAATTCCCAGTGCCTCGCGGTGAGGAGCTGGACTCTCGCACGGGCAGTGGCGGAACTTGATACGTGGATTTGTATCGTCAAAATGTCTTATCCTCATCTCGAGGCGATATAACGATAGAGTTCGTTGAAACGTCTCGGTTGCCGGGTTCGCCTCTAGTAAAGATCTTAAAATCAACCCTGCCACCTCAGAATACGAATGGCAAAATGTCACTTATTTTCCTTCCTATTATGGGATGAAAGGCTAGACCCTCAATCAGACCCTGTGTAAAAAATTGGAGGCCTTCGACGTGAGAGTTTATAGATAAAAGTTCCGCATTTCGTGAACGGCGATGAATCGAATGAGGGAAAATATAGAAGTACTCAGTACGAGTACCATCAAAGTACGAAAACTCCAATATTTAGGACACGTATAAATACAACATGTCTGTTTCGAGCAGCATCTTCAAGACCTAAGCTATGTACTGACGATCGCCAACCTTTGCTAGAAGACGGCACTGCAAGAAAAAAACCTAATTACTTTCAAATCTACTTTCATTTTGTGAATTTAACAAAGTTGATATAGATTTAATACGATTATTATATTGTTGTTCAAAATGTTATGACTTTTTAGAGGAGTGGCAACGTCTGGGCCAAATTATGGATTCGCGCCAGTAAAAGGGTACCTACTGTTGCTGTAATTATATTCCGACAGAAGACCCCATTTGTAACGGTACTGGCACATTCGACTAATTCTATTATCTAAGGGTGAGATTTGGCGGGTTTCTCGCCGATTCGACGAATATTTCTACTTTCTTGGTACGTGGGCCATATTAAAAGTTTCTGGAACTGGTCGCTTACATTAAAGCCATTAAAAAAGTAATTGCTATTTTTGAAAATGAAACTCTTTTGCTGTAGGATACATTCTATTTTTTTATTCTGCCATTAGTTTTTTTCTATGTGGCGCCATCTTAAAAAATGCGTGTTTATCTAACGATGGTATTTAAGTGGAGTAAATTTTCGACGTATGATTTTTTACGATTTTCGCTGTGGTTTAAGTCAACAGTCTGTTGATGAATCCCTACCTCGTAGCTTTGTGTACTTCCGGTGTAAAGAATTCAAACGTGGACGTATTCATCGCCAAGACCATTCAAACGAAGGGCCGCTGCTGAAAGCGGTAACAGAAACTAGCATTAATGCTGCACGACAACTAATTCAATCGGATAAAAAATGGCATGTCTGCAAATTCGTACAACACTGAACATTGGCATGAGCAAAGTGCAAAATATTTTGCAGGTACACATGCAAGTTCGGAAGCTTTATTCGAGAGGGACACCGCATGAATTAACGGAAATTTAAAAACGACGGCGTGTAGAGTAGTGTGATAAAATGTCAAAAAATACGATGGAGGGCAATCATTAGCAGTAGGTATAGCATATGGTAACATGAGAAGAAAGCTAGGTGTACTGTTGCGAACCTGAAAGAAAGAATCAATTGGCGGAGTGGGTCTTTCCTTTGGAGGATTTGCCGACAAAAGTCAAGAAAGTTCGAACCTGCACTGGTACATACAATGATGGTTGCTTCTTTTTTTTAGCAAGAAGGGACATTATACTTAAATTTTACTTGAAAACCAAATAACAGTCACTGCGAATTGGTACCTTAATATTTGCGCGACCAATGTTTTAGAAAAAGTTCGTGAAAAGCGTTCTCGTAGCAGAGTAGTTCTCCTTCACGACAATAGATCCGCCCACTCCGCTAAGTTGACAACGGCGTTTTTGAAGACCTTAAACGTGGAACTGATGACGCATTCCCCATACAATCGGGACTTTGCACCCAGCGATTTCTTTTTGTTTCCAAAAAATAAGGATAAACTTCGAGGTATAACGGGTCATGACCCCAGAAACGGCTATGAAAGAATTCCGAGAAGCCATTGAAGAAACTTCTAAAGAAGACAGGGCCAACTGCTTTTCTCAATGGTTTCAAAAAAAGAACAAGTGTATAAATTGGCAGGGAGAATAATTAAAAAAAAACAGTAAATACAACATAATAAGTGCTTTACTTTATCAGAATCCAGAAACTTTCAGTATGGCCTAAGTAATTTTGTTTAAGTGGACGATTTTTGGGGCTTCTGCCATTTTACGAAAAACTGGGGTTGTACGGAAAATCTTAAATTCTGAAAGTTGTTTTTTGTAAAAACTTCTCAACTATGGCCATATTTTATATTCCTCTTTGACCCCGTTATTTTCACAACTTTACTGCGAATATAAATTGTATAAATAATTTACGACGATAGTGATTTTTATTAATTTAATAAAATATTTTTTTTAAATAATGGTACACCACGGTATGCAAAGACCAACCTTCATTATAATTCTATTTTGTTATGCATCCTACGTATTTTACTTATAAGGAAAATATATAATGGTTTATTCGCGTTCAGTTTACAGCTATCTGAAGCGATCTCTCTCTCTCGCACAAATTGGTAAGATCGTGTGCGCCGTCCATGCCAATCATCACCTCGCAGCGGCCGCTTTGAACGTTGCCTGCGTGGTTTTAGCGCGCGATGTAGGTGACGGGACGCCAAATTCGTCGTCCGCTAAACGACTGTTGATTTATTGCTAAAACAAATTGACGTGTAAACACAGCGGAGATCGTCGAGAGTCGAGAGCCAGGGCGGAAGACGCCCACTCGCTTCCAATGTCTCGGCCGCGTGATAGACACCCGCGGACTTGATGCATGCACTTTTAAAGTGTGACGTCATCACAACTTTTATTCAAGGTCTAACGCCAGACGGCTAATAATCTGGCACCTCCTAATTGGTGTCAAGTCTCCTACTAGGTATTTGAATGCTAGCTATACCTACTAGGTATACTCGGTGGAGGGCATTATTATAAAGTTGGCATGAGAAAATTATAGGCATAACATTTCTAGTACATGACATTACATTGCATGTGTTTACGTTGAGTTTCAGTTTATTATTATAGCAGTAATTTACTCTAGCGTTGCTGCTCTTCATCATTAGACCGTATTTCTGTAAAGATGTTGAGGAATTTCTGCATAGAGAAGAAATTTTGATGTTTTGAAGCAGGTATTAATATCATTTAGGAATATAACAAAGAAGAGAGGAGACAGATTTCAGGTCTTGGTAAACTCAATTTGGCGGCTGTAAGATTCGAGTAGCTCTAATTCCGGGGCCAAACTAATAGCAAACGCCGTTGATTATCGCGTTATTGGATATTAATCATAGATGTAGCCACGAGTAACGGCGATGATTTTTCCATGGCATTCACAATGCCGTTTGGCGTTAGGCGATAGCTTGGATGGCGATATTTTTTGACAGATCAAAGAGATTTATCGCGATAATATATGCTTGTAGTAGCCACACCTACGTTTGTCACTGTGAACCGTGAGCGCCGACGAGATCACACGTTTTTGTTTTACGCCCGGAGCAACTGTTAATCGACGATAACTGTGGCTACGTATTCTATTGCTATGGAGTGGACAAATGAAATAGTGATTGAGTTTCTGGAAATACTTAAAACTGAACCATGTTTATGGCATCCGCAACATAAAAGTTATAAACATCGTGGTTCTCAAAATAATGCTTCTGCGTCCATCTTGATTTGTGGAACATTTATCGCCATTTTTATTATGGCGATAATATGCATTGACGTTGACCGTTAAATGAGGCCACGATCCCAAAAATAACCATATACGCTATGCTTGCCCTACGTATTGATTAGATCCTCCCACAGGCCAAATAAACCAGGATACACCTGCAGCAGCACCCAAAATGGATTAAACCCCAATGCAACAAGTTTCTCTGTCACCACAATTCCAAGAATACTCATAGGTATACGCTATACTTGCTCTAAATATTGTTGAGATCCTCCTCCAGATCAAGTTAACCAGGATCCACCAGTGGCACTCGGATCGAATTTGCTGGTGGTGCATAGTCACCCAGGGAGGCTGCATGCCAAATTAGGTTAAGATCAGACCAGGGAAGCCTGCGGACATACGGACAAACAAACAAACAAACAAACGCACAGCATATATCAGACTATACGGCTCGAGAGAAGCCTTCAGACATACAGACAAAAAACAAACGCACAAACGCACAAACGCACAGCATGTATCAGACTATACGGCCCGTCCTATGTAATACTACGGACGGACCAAAAAGTAGACTCTACCATAATCGATCCTTCGAGCCGAATCATACTCGTATTTGATCCTTAAATTATAGTGTGACATGTCTAAATTGATTTCGATAATAATGGTCTCATGAGAGCACAAATATACAAAGGTAAAATGGTTTGATATTGAGTAAATTAGACGTGCAACAGTACCAGCCTATGGATCCGTAGAGAACGCCGCTATAAAGTGGGGCCCCGGCTCTTTCTCTCCATTACCTCAGCGCGGGAGTAACGTTATGCGGAACAGTACCGGCGGTTTGTCGAGATGCGATTTAACATCTGCCCTCGAGTTAGGTGAGCGCTCCAGTTTCGTGGCGGCCGTGAAGTGCAAAGCCACAGAATAGGAGAGAAGTGTATACTAATAAAACAGAGGTGTCACGTTTGTGTCACATCAAAACGTCTTTAAAATCGATGCCAGGTGGAGGGAGGGAATCGCTTCCAAATGAGCGACAGATGCTGACTAAGGTTATTGCAAACTTCAGTAACTCGGCTAAAATAGACATAGCGTCGTTATCTCGATCACGCTTCAAAGATGAAGGATGAAAGTTTGTGCCAGTACCGTTCGGGCATTCGTGGCCGCTGGACTTCGCGAACCGTGAACGCTCAAATTAAACCTACTATTTTTGACTTATTGTCAAGAGGAAAGAAACGAGAGCTCCAACACAAATGGTGTGGCAGTTTTCGACGCTGCTTATACCTTTTTTTAAACTGACAAGTTGAAGCAGCCTTTCTAGTCGATGTTTCTGATATGCGGAGGGTGAAAACAATCGGGTCAAAAGATGGCTAAAGTCCAAGCATTAAACAATAATAGTCGATTAGATGCCTAGTTAACTGCATTTATAAAACCCAATTTTTTTCAAAAACCAATGAAATAAAACAATGAAATAAAAACAATGAAATAAAAACAAAAAGAAAATCTTTATTTCACATATCAATGAGCTTACAAATATATCGCATCAAAACAGAAGCCAACTATTGAGAAAGCAAGCATTTCGAAGTTACGCAAAAAACATCACTCCGGGAAATACGGCAACCAGGGCGAGTCTGGAACTCTGGCAGCGACTCCGGGCCGCACGGGAGATAGATGGACAACGACATCATGTTTATTTGATCACAAAAGTCAGCCGCGTACAATATACGGCACGAAATCTTTGCTAGATGTGAGCTAGACCGTTTTGTGAGCTTCGCGGTGGTGCGAAGACGACTGTAGGTCAGCGGCCGTACGCGCCCTGTGCGAATGAAAAGTCAGGCAACGAGCAGAAGGGAATCTAGTTACGACAAGAGCGAGGGAGCGACATTGAAAAATACGGTCGCGATGCGTCGTAGCTTCGCCGCGTTCGTGCGTAGACGCGGCATTCAAATACGGCGAAAAGCCGTCTCGCTAACATATTAATAGTCTTCCGATCCTTCAAACCGATTCGGATATCCTTGCAAAGTCACCGGCGCATGACGACTCCAACCTTGACGACGGATTCCCTGCGTAATAGCCCTTTTAAGATCACTGGGTTTGTTTGTGGGGAGAAGGAGTTCGATCTTTAGTTCTATACATGATGCATGATTTAATACAAATCGCTAGACCGTCTCTCCATTCCTCGATATTGCTTCAATACCGCCTAACTCTTACGTGATCATCCTGGTTTCTTTCTGATTAGGTTATATAAGTAAATGGTTAGGAGCGAAATTCAGCAATCGTGCGAATCGCCGACAATGCTGAACAAGGATATTTCCTAAGTAGGGCTTGAAGCTAAAATGGCTTCTGTCGCATCGAATATCTTATACATGGCGAGAATCATTCCACGATCCTTTTTCTTGATGAAATGTCTGCAAAATGGTTGCTTCTTTTTGTAGCAACAGACATGCAGACAGACAGATAATTTCACTTGAAAACCAAAGGACAGTCGCTGCAGATTAGTACGTTAACATTTGCTTGCCCATTGTCTTAGAAAAAAAAATCGTTAAAAAACGTCTTCACAGCAGAGTAGAACTCTATCACGTCTACACATCCGTCCACTCCGCTAAGATGACTGTGGCTACGTGTACTGTTGTGAGTACACACAGCCCTCCTACTAATCTGTGGCGAAGTGCGGCTGCTGCATAGCGCCTAGGAGCGTCGGCGCGCGGATGCGGTCGTCTGATTCATGCAGGCCGCTCTCCAAAGCTACCGCCTCTCATGCAGTTTCCATTTACGCTCTATTAAGCGGATAAATAATAAGTATCGCACCGATTGCAACCGCCTTATCAGGGGAATGAGGTTATAATCTAAGAGGCGAAATCCACGTACCATGTTTCATCGCTGTAGTGAGAGAAGCACCCAAATGACATATGCGAAGCGAAGATGTAAGTATTTTTTTCTTTACGATGGATAAAGTACCCATCTACCTCTGATCAATATTTTCTGAAATAAGGTGGAAAAATACTAAACTACGTGCGTGCGTGCGTGCGTGCGTGCGTGCGTCCGTGCGTGTGTGTGTGTGTGTGTATTTTCAATTAAAATAAACTCCACATTAACTCCTCCATGGTATGCGCGTTGGGATGCTACACAGCGCTTGAGGCGGTTTGCCCATTCTTCATGGCAGTGCTAGAACTCAGTTACTAGAATCGCCTTCAGTTGGTCGATTACGGCCTTTTCAATTTTCTCACATGTCCCAAAATAGTGTTTTTTTAAGGTAAATTGTTAACAGTTACAAAAGGAAAAAGTCACGACTCAATTCACGACGTTCCATTTTCAATTGACCCCAAAGAGCTGTTTCTCTCCTGTTGTCCTTTTGCACCTGCGACATGTTTTACAGGGTCAGTTTCGTTCCAATTTTATTCATTACGAATTCTTTAGTGAAACGCTGATCACAAGATCTCGGATTCTACGAGTATTTTCATCATTTCCTCCAGTAGAAGGCTTTCCGCTCATCTCCAATCGAGTATCAGCCTTTTGAGAATGCTTGAAACAACCTGAAAACTCGGGCGCTTGACAAAACACTGTCTCCGTTGACGTTTTGCAAAAGTTTCCGTCGCACTGCGCTCAAATCTGAGACAAAACTTGATAGCCATTGTTGCTCAAAATTATTCTCCCTCATTTTCAGAAAGCACTTAAAATAAATTTATAGTAAGAAAACATGTTTAATAACATGCTTTTTTTTAAATGCTCTAAAAATAAGGCGCTCTATCCATTATGCCAGGCATTAGAACCGGCTACCATTATTGAATGCATATACAATATATCGTGCCTATGCTTTTGATCGTTGAACGGTTCCTTCGTCACTCGGAATCTAACCCTGAGGGTAGTAGCCATATTATGGTGAAACTTAGAACGGGATTTCACAATTACACGCTTATACAACATTTTGTGTCTGTCCTGTTAACCGTTGAGGAGTTCTCTCGTTAGGAGCCTACCTTGAGTGCAGTAGCCATGTCATGGTGACACTTAGAATGGGTTATCATAATTGAATGTGTATACATTTTATTTCTGTGCTGTTACCCATTCAGGAGTTCCCTATTCAGGACCCAACCCTGAGTGCAGCAACCATGTCATGGTAAAACATAAACCAGGCTATCAATTAAATGCGTATACAAAATTTCGTGTATATGCTGTTGGCTGTTGAAGAATTCCTTTATCTGGAGCTAATCCTGGATGTGGATTCAGGTCATGCTTACCATAAAAATGCATTGTCATCGGAACTAAACCGACATGTAAAAATTCAACTCAGTAGGATAAGAGGAAGTGGTTCTAATTCAGCTTGCAAGATTTGACTCATACTAACAAGGCAAGTCAAATAAAATTTAACTTGCCATTCATATATTCCGAAAATTTATAGAATGCAGAACCATTTGTAAGAATGCTAAGAATTGCCCTCATAGGAAGTGCCTTTTGCGAACAACCTAGCCTTGTTCGCAAAGACAAGTCAAACGATTTAGATCTATGATTTCTGGGCAACGCGCATGATCTACCTCAAATTGGCCATGCCTCGTCCGGCGCGGAGGAGCAAATTAGCGAGGCCCGAATTTGTTCCCATTCCCTTTGTTTTCGCGTCCGTTTCGTTCAAGTTGGAGAAACGCCGAGCGGCGAACACTGCTGAGTACCGCTACGTCATTACGAAACCGCTACCGTTTGCTCATGAAAACCACGACCAAGCTGCGATCCGAACAAGTAAAAACGTTATTGAAACCGTATCGGAAAAACTAAACGGTTTTTTCTTTGTTTTATAAAGACTTCGGGTGATTGATTTCGGATGATTCGGATGGTCGACCGGCTTGCATACATGGCCACTTTACTCGGACACTCGCAGATACAGATTTTATATGGAGGTTCTTAATTTTTGCAGAAAAATGAAAAGAGATAAAAACCCAGTTTCTAAGTCGTCGGTAGCCGATTAGGTAAGCTATTATGTGTGTAGTAATAAGACCAAACACAGTTTAACAATTTGATTACAGCTCCCTCTGCTCTACGGCAGAGGGAGCTGTGCTGACTCTGTACGTGACCAGTTCGCCGAATTATGAATGCAGCCTGCCTAGTTTCACATCTAGTAAGTAAGAAAAATAGTTTAAGTTTACAGTTTAAGGCTAGTTTAAGATCACAAGTCTGTCAAAGATGACACACTTCTTTTGCTTTTATGCTTAAATATACAACCGAGAAATTTTATTTTTGGAATGAAGGTCTTTAACGCGGCTTGCGGGGAGTCGACTAGTAGAAATCGACCACTAACGAACAAGCGTTATACGGGGCGCGTGAGACGGCCTTGCCGCTCAATATCGCCACTCGGCCCGGAGCCCAACCGGCATTTAACGTTATGCGGGGCGCGTAAGGCGGCCGCGCCGCTCGATATATCAATTGTATAAACGTGTTTATATTTGTAAAAGCATAAGGAACTTCGTTCCTGACGGGGGTCCCCGATCGTACACGTTTTAGTTAATTCTTTTATTTTATAAAAAAGCAATATACATACTACGAAAAGCAAAAAGAAATAATTTTATGTATTACAACAAATATACTATACTACAATTATTAGGTATTTGGAGGTAGGAATCAAAATACATGAACATAACAAATACATTTAATTAATAAGGAATGTTAAACCTCACGTGAGGAGGAAGGAGGTCCCTCCATAGCTCACCAAATTTCACCAAAGGGGAGGTAGGGGTCCAATTTTTTGGAGTTTACTCCAGAAGAATCGATTTCAATAATGCAGTTTAAAGCCCTCGGTACGAAAATTTGATGGATAGTAAAATCGAGCGGTGACAAAAAGCGTTATGTTAACAATCATACATGTGCTGCCATCTATTGCCAGGTAAGTATATTACTGGATACTAGTTTGCTCCTTAAGAATCGATTTCATTTCAATCCCCCGGGACGAAAATTTGATTTTGAAAATTAAAGCCACATGTATTATTCTGTTAGCGCCATCTAAGGGGGTTTATTTAAACACCTGTGCCCTTGGTTTTGGACATGTTTATCTCAAGCCTCAGTTGATATTCATTGACTATTGTATATTCAATGACAACCGCACTTAAAGAGTAAACTCCAGTCCAGTTGCAGCTGACACAAACATTTTTTATATATAATATATCACGTAATTAATGGACGGCCCCTTATGACATTTCAAAAATAGCAACGCATTTATACATTCATAATATTCATACACACCCTCACATCTCTGACAACATATATTACCTATATGTTTACTAGAGTGAATTCAGATTTTTATATTTATTATATTTTTTTTGTATTTCTTACATTTTTATTTATATATTTATATGTAAGTACTTTCAACTGCTTTTATCGTTTAATGATCATTTTGATTTTGTAAAATTATTATTTTCTTTTCTGATTATATTATTTATAACAATTATGTTACTATCTAGATCTTACACCATGAAACTATTAAATTAAAAAACATCTTCTCATAAAACTGCATATTAAAATACTTCTATATAAAATTACGGTCTTCCTTGAAACAGGCGTTGCCTAGTTAGGAGTGACGTAGAATAATTGTGTTCTTAAAGATTTTTTATGTATTTTTTCTAGAATTAAAAAAAAAACTGAGGACATTCTTCTGTACACCCACATTTCGAAAGCCTGAGCGAGGGTCTAGCTTTGCATTCCATAGAAGAGGGTGAAGAATAAGTAGCATATTGCCATTCGGACCTTGAGTTATCGCATCACAAGTCAGGTCTCAAAAGATAGGTTACGGCTGCAAAGAGTTTATTCACCTTGAATAACTAAGGTAGCTCGAGCCAGTTCAATTCGGATTTTTGCTTCCTGGCTGTAGTTCCCCTGCTCATTTGGGTAGCATCCCAGATATAATGGTCCTGTTTCTGTATAGGACTTCTACCAAGTTTCGGAAATATGTAATATAAAAAGTATTAATTTCCATTTGTCTACAGATAATGCGAATCGGCAAACACAAATTAAAAGCTCTCACCCAGCATGTGAAATTAGTCAGTTGTTAAAGTTGTACAAACCTGAAACAATAAAAAAAGAAATAATAATATCATCATGAACAGTTGCTATGAACATCTTCGAAAGACAAAGTTCTATCATCGACAAAGTTTTCTACATCGATGATGCCGTTGCTAGACTATGCCGATGTCGCATATCTGAACCTCACCGAAACCAATCTAGATAAGTTTGATCGCCTGCAGAATGTTTGCATAAGATACATATTCAATCTGCGGAAGTATGACCATGTTTCGGAGAACCGAATTAAACTACAATGGCTTCGGATACGGGACCGGAAAAATTTGCACATCCTTTCACTGCTTTACAACTTCTTACATAATCCTACATCTCCCTCCTCCCTGAACGAGGCTTTTACCGGGTTAGGAAGTCATGGTCTCCCACTTCGCTCAAGTCAGAATAACTCTACGCATCACCATAAAACCACTTTTTTCCTACTCCTCCGTACATGCAGCTCGACTATGGAATCAGCTTCCTACAGTTATTAGAGGCGATAGTTCGCTTTCAACCTTTAAGCAATCATTGAAAAATCAACTTTTACAAACAATAAAACCACAAATTCTGACCTTTCCCTTTCCCTTCCCTTTCCTTGCCTATTTTGGCAGCTTATTCATTTATTTACGGATTTACTTGTTTATTAATTTATTTATTGTATTTTTAAAGTTATTTATATATTAATAGATATGAATGTATATTTGTTTTTATGACCTTTTCAAATATTAAATTAATATTTATTTTTGCTTTAGATACATATAAATTATATAACGTATCTCATATTTGAAATTTTTATTTATAGTTTTTCATGCACACACGTCTAATGTCGTACACTAGTGTCATATCAATATGACGGTTGAATGGAAGAAATTGCGTAACTAGCAATAAGTCCATTGTATGTAAAACAATACAATAAAGAGATTTTTATTCATGATTTAGTGGTAGGACGGGACATATAGCCTGATGCATGCTCTGCGTTTGTTTGTTTGTTTGTTTGTCCGTGTATGTCCAAAGACTTCCCGTGGTCCGAACTTAACCAAATTTGATACGCAGGCTCCCTGGGTCACCCTAATTACCACCACACGGTAGCAAATCTGATCCAACTCCCGCAGGTGCATCCTTATTTACCTGGCCTGGAAGAGGATCTGACCAATAAGTAGACCAAGTATAGCGTAAATGTGTATTTCTATAATCGTAGTGACGCGACAAACTTGTTGGAATAGGTTTGAACCCATGTTAGATAAGTCAGGGGTTACCAATCAAGGGACGGGCCAAAGTTTCGAAAGTATATATATATATCGCTACTTTTCCTGTTATTTTAAAGTAAGTATAATTAAGCATGTATGTAATATTGTTATATTATGAACAGAAACTAAAATCCAAACAATTGTATTGTAAGTCTTTTATAAAAGTGGTTTTCAATAGAAAACTAATTGTGGCGCATTTCTACGCTAGCAATTGTACAATCGTACGTAACGAACCTGAAACGATTATTGTTGCTAGTGTTGTCCCTGTCACTAATGACTGTACGTTTGCCGGTCTCTAATGAGCTCGAGTGGACAAGCCAGGGAGAAAGCAATGAAAACCAGGTAAAAATAAAAGCTGAAAAGTTGAGCATTTTCTCCAGTTCATAGCTATAGCGCTAAACTATGGCGAACAATAAAAACAGCAAGACATTCATTTCGCTCCGAGTTTTATGTAGGTACGAATTTGGCGAGTCGACAGTGGCGAGGGTGGCGGGAAAGTTTTTTTTGTATTAGAGACTAGCTGACTGTGACTGTAGAATTAAATTAATGAAGAAATTCGAAATATTTTGAGTGATCCCGGAAATCGCAACGAAATAAACCCTTTCCAATAGCCCAGGTTATTTACCTAGGCCTCAATTTCTTACGGGAATCATCGATATAAAAGGGGGCCTAGATAGGCCAGGCGAGCGCAAAAATGACCCCTTCAAAGCCAATACGGATCGCCGCAGCGTATTGGTTTGGTTCGCAGTCGATTCCCCGCGAGACTATTGAAGCGATATTCTCTCACATACAGATCAAAGTATTGCTCTCTCTGACACGCGTTTTTTACGGTCGCACAATATTGGTCCCATCGAGTTCGTATCTGAGGGCATATCTAGGACCTTATATACGATGACGGGAATAGACTACCGTGTTTAACCTGCGGAAATATGATCACGTTTCAGCATCTCGAAAAGTGTGCAATGGCTGGAGATTTGAAATCGCAGGAATCTACATATCCTATCCATTTGCACAATGTGCTCAACAATCCCACCTCACTGTCTAATCTAAAAGATAAGGTCGCTCTGCTAGGAAATCATGTATTTCCCTCCTCCCTTCCTTTTTCTTTTGCTGTGACATTTAATTACTAGTTACGTCATCGTGATATCTAGTTAAATAATTCAGTGTGGCTGAACTACCCGGCAACTCTCAGATTAACACTATGATTGGCTGTAAGAGATTGCCTTAGTGTGATAAGTCCACTTTTATATAAACTCTGAGTATATTATTATTATTACTACCAAAGAACTGATGTATAGCTTCAAAACTGGAGTACAACGTAGTAGGCGGGAAAAAGGTCGCAATAAACACTTGCGACGAGACTTGACGGTAGGCGAAACTATGATTGTAGAGACACAACCCCTTACGGGGAAGGGTTTAAATCGCAGTATCAAGACGGCGTTTGATAATAATATACTCCAGACGGAGAAAGTGTCTCCGGCACGCGAGAGCTGTATATTGGTTTAGACGAAGCCAATAAAAAAGGGATTTTTTTTGTGGAGTCTGTCCGGAAAGGGAAAGTTTGTAAAGACAACCGAGTATATTAGTAAACGCACAAAGTAAAAGCGAAGCTGAACATGAACTGCACTCTCTCCGGCAAGTCCACATCCTTAGCATAGTGTGGACACCATAAATAGTAGCCATATTCTAGTAACGAGCGAACACAGCTTTCGTAAATTTTTAACATGAGGTCAGGTCACATGTTATGAGAAGCTTTTTTTTTATAGTTTATACTAGATAATTTGTCTTTTTCACAGTCTCAATAAAGTGGGTATCCCTCCCAATTTGTCATAATTGACATTAATTCCTAGATCCTGCTTATTTTACTACTTTTAGCTTAATACCCTTAAACAAGTAATCCTTTTTACGGTTAGTGCTTCCAAAGTGAAAAACTGTACACTTCTCCTTATTAAAGCAATTACGCCTATTCTGCATTCGTTCTGAAATAAGCTAGAGATCTTCATTGGGTTGGCCATAGATCACGAGTGGTTTGGCGAAACCGTATAAATGCTCGGTGTGGAGTGAATTCCTAAGCGGAGATTTGCATTGTACAGCGTAAAAACGACGGGTCGAAGGACAGAACCTGACAACACATCGTTGGTTTGATAAATGGTTTCCATCTCGTACTTGGAAAATAGTAGTATATTATCATATATTTTTTCTGCGACGATTGTTTAACTCATTTACATATTATTATCTTCTTGGCGTGTGGCGTTCAACGTTTAACAGTGACTATATAGCTCGATGCGTGGAAATCTATGTCTCGGAATTTTAAGTGATATGTGTTCTATCTGAACACACTGTTCAGGCCACAAATGGCTACGTGGAGGTGGGCCATGAAGGCCGTTTGTTTTTGGCCGGCCCATGCTTGCGGAGCAGCTCCTATTCAGGAGCCTCCTCGAAGAGGGACCAACCCGGTGAACCCGC
>JAOPUG010000376.1:7305492-7316510 GCA_027564375.1 Micropterix facetella | reverse complement strand
CTCACTCACCTGTATAAAATTTAATTAATTTAACTAATAAAAAATAATAGTTTACATAAAAATCTTTTCTCGTTGAGCATAAAAACGCGTTTAACTCAAATATCACAAAAGCTAAGCATACCCAATTAACTCAAAATAAAGCTTGGCCGATTATATCAATTCTTTATGCCTGGCAAGAAAATATTAGGTATGGAAATTAAAATTATAACGGAAAGCACATTGAAACAATTCTCCTGATATGCATTAAGGTAATAATATTATTTTACTGTTTATTTTATTGGTAATTCACATTGGTTTTAGAAATTAGAATAAGAACGGCGTTGACATTTTCTCATACCGGAGTTTCATGGTCCACTTCTTCTATTCTGCCCAGTCTCCAAGCGTTTGGATCACCTGCTGTTGGAAGAATTCACAAAAAAATTAGTGTTTTAAAAAGGACTCCAATGGTATAAATTAATGGTTTAATCCAATCATTCTCCGTGCGAGTTAAGCATGCTTGACTCCATGCTGCATACAACTGCATAATACATAAATGATGGTGATTTTCGAATGCAAAAATCCAGATTACTTTGAGAAACAGATCTGACAGCATAAATGCATTTCTGCAGTGTTACAATGATGACTGGTTCAATAAAAAATAAAATTCAGAATGCTTCATAATACCTAGGGATGCAACGATTATTGATTGCCGATTACGATTCTGACTATTTCTAAATTCTGATATTTCATTCATTCTGCATAAAACTGCATGATAGGACTATTGAACAGGATATAGATTCCGTGTTGTATTATTAATGCCTATATAAGCAATCTAATTATATGACTGTGTTACATTTTTGAAAAAAAAAGCTGTTTCATTTATTCAAGTTTCATTTGGTACTTGTTTAAAAGCTAAGTCTCTCAGATGCAACTGAACTTATTTGGAAGGACATATATTTATTTGCAAATTTACTGAGATACAGGTAATGGCTGTTAATGTGCTAATATTGTCGTGAGTCGCTTCGTGGAAGATTGGGTACATGTAAAGAATTTTTTACTCTATTGTACACAAATATTTATGTTGTTTTCACATCAAATAGTATGTTGTATATGTCGACTGATTTTTGATGCGTTAGATTCCTAATGGTTCTGTTGCAGCTTGGGCCAGATGGCCATTTTTTGTCGATTCGGTCGGCCAATTCTTGGAGAAGTCATATCCGGGAGCTTGCTCGAAGAGAGACTAACCTGGTGAACCTGCTGTGCGGCGAATCTCACACACTGGTCAGTTTACCAGCCATGCTGCTCAATCAGCAGAGACCCGGAGGAGTCTTGGAATGTATTTACCCTAAGACATTATATACTGACAGAATAATCGAGCGATTCAATTGACAGACTATTGAGATGAGTCGCAAGGACTTTGGTACGTAAACAATCTACGCTACTGCCCAGCAGAGGTTTACCTCAAACAGCCAGAGTAAGGAAGTCAGTATCACCCCCTCGCTTCCTGCTTACCAGTTTTAGTAAGACTACTCTTCTTCCTTTAGAATGGTCACCGCTCGATGTCTTTTGCACGAACCTCTATCTTTTGTAAGTAATTACAACCCGTGCGCCTTTTGCCCATAGTTGTAACTGGGATCAGGTGGCCTATGAGCCATTTTAAAGATAGGTGACAATAGATCAATATCTACCCCACTGCCTCATGAAAATATGTTTCCTTATTCCTTCGACAATCTGCCAGAAACGACACTGCATTGCAGAGTGCACTGCCCAGGAGTCCCTCGAAGAAATTGTTTCATTCGAATCTCTTCGAGGAGGCTTCTAGAGGGGAGCGGAACTATGAGTTGGACTAGCCACAAAACAAGCTGGCTTTGCGGATCAAGCTGCTGAGAACTATTAATTCTCCTCCTCTCCTCTGAACTCAATTGACAATTCGAAAACTTTAAAAAAAAAACTGTTTTTTCTTTGGCTAAGTGTTTGGCTTTGCACATCAATGAAACACGGCAGAAAAATGGTCTTGAATAGTCCTCGATTGCAAATTATATATATCTTGATGTCGTGAGCACATTTATTAACGAAAGCAGAAACAAAAACGTAGATGATGTGTTTAGTTCAATGTTTCCTTACCATCAAAATAATATTTTGAAATCCGGGGCATGGCTTCGCACGAAACAAAAGACAAACAAAAGTAATTGAATTCTTTAAAATGTTAAAAACCACACGAATTTAAAAAGAGTATATCTAAAACTAGAGCTATAGATAGAAAATGCGGTTACTTACCTTCTCACCGTTGGCAGTGATATAGAGAGAGTGACAGAGAGAGAGAGAGAGAGAGTTATGCTGTCGGAGAGTCAGAAATTTAGGAGATGCTCGAGGAGTGGGAGGAGTAGATAATTTCAAATGAGGAAAGGAATCATGCGCATCAGAGCAAAAGCACAAACGTCAAACACTCAAACAACCAAATGTACAGCTTATTCATAAAATGAGTAACTATGTGAGATCCACCGCGATTATAGACTAGATTTAAAGCATGTAACTAGTATCGGAAAATCGATAAAAATCACATTTAATACTTTCGCTTAAAAGGAAACATTAAGTCTTGACTAGTAGATGATTCAGCTGCTTATTTTAAGGAACTAGTCTGAAGAAGTGGCCTGGAAGTTGTGTGTTAGAGGTGGCAAAAGGTTGTATTTCGTTATTGAAATCAATGATTAACCGAATTTCACACTTCCTTCTTCTAGTGACATACCTAAGAGTCGTGGTATCAGTGGTGCCATATCTAGTACCGTGCAACATCCATAGATAGCTTCGTTTGTGTTTTCTTCCCCTCCGTTGCTCTTCAAATGTTGATCAAACGGAACAACACAGAGCTTAAACATTTCATTTTAATCTCAACCACTATAGTCCCCAGACTTTTCTAATATAAGTAGTTCCAAAAGCAACCAGCCTTTTTTTTTTATATAAATGAAGCACAAGGAGCGTTCCTCGGTGCATGATTATTTTCACACCTGCTGAAAGCGTCGATCACTGGCAATCGGCCGATGACTGAGGAAGTGGAGTGAGGGTCAGTCGGATTGTCGAGGTTGGAACGTTTAAGAAATTGTATCAAATCGTACCAAAAGCTTGGCAACACCCAAGTGGAGACCAGTCATAAGATCCACCAAGCTTTCGGGAATGACGCCATGACCACATCATGGATAAAGTATCAAAATATTTGAACAGTGAACCGCATCCCGGTAGGCCCTCAACAAGCCGAAATGATAATGTGGACTTAACTCAAGCAGGATCCCACATTCCAGACATTTCGGTGATTCATCAGGCTCCCTATTCCCTAGATATGGGTCTATGTGATTTCGGTTGACCTCCCAAGTTGAAAATGCCGCTGAAATGGACCGATTCGAATCAAGGGAAGATATATGTAATGCGACGGCTCAGTTAAATAACATATCAGATGTGTCCCAGGAGTGTTTCCCAAAGTGTGATTAGAGCAAATTTATGTTTTGTGAATAAATATATTTTTGCCAACCGAAGCACCGTTTTTTTTTTAAACACGGGTATACAGACATAAAAAGATTTTTAAAACAGCTCAACATCAGCGACCATCTTCGTCTTCTTCTTTACAGTCTATAGACTGCTACTGCCCGCCAGCAGAAGGTATCCCTAAATGATGCCACTCTCTTCTGTCACGGGTTCTCATTATCGACTGATGGCCAGTATTGCTCCATCTTGCTGATTAACTGCCATCGTTGACTATTCTAGTTCTTCGATGCCAATGACCTTGCTATTTTACAATCAGTGTCCACAGTGGATTGCTCGGCTCCTCAGTATTATTGACCATTGTGACCTTTGTGCGACTTTAATTTTGTGTATAATATCAGCTGTGAGATCATAAAGTTCAATTAAGAGTCTGCTTCAGAGACAGCGGCAGCTGTAAACAGGCATTGGTCCATACCTCTTCGCTAAGCCGCCTATTGTGATTTTGGGTAATTTATTTTTCATAATTGAAGAATAAAAGCTAATGGAGGAATACGTTGGTACCATATGTAATTTAGAAAAAATCAACAGGTAGAAATGCATTTATAAAATGTTTATTTTTGGGCATTTGTGTGTTGCTACATCCAAACACAACAAAGTTATGAACTTAAGGATCAAAGCATTTATCAGAAAACTTTTAATTTATATAGTACAAAAGAAATATTCAATTAGAATAGTAATACTTGATTATTTTGATATTTACTGTGACCTCTCTGAAATTATTTTACTGATAACATTGTAATAATTGGTAATTCACCATGCGCCGGTCTCGCATATTATATCTTTTGCACATAGTTTAAAACTTACAAAGTTTGAAGGTAACATAGTTATAAATTAACATAGTTTAAAACTAATATTATTCCATTTTGAAGTTTTGATATCCTTGAGATATGCTCATAAGTTGAAATGTTAAAAATAAACTCGTATCTGCTTTTAATTCATTAACACCACAACCCTAGCACAAAGTTTTAAATAGATATTAGTGAGAGCCAAAAACTGCACACGAAAAACAACAACAGACATGAGACTTATAGGGTAACTTTTTACAAAACAGATAAAATAATCTAGATCACTAGAATTTTACGTAGCGCTACACGATAATAAAACTCGTAAACGGGATGACGGAAATGGTGATGGAAACGGCAAATGGGATGGATCATTCAAGGACGGGTTAGCAAGCAGACGTTCTGATGGTAGTTGTTGGCAGGCAAATCGCAGTCCTTGGGTTTAGCAATGGTGCATACTCTTCTATTGGATGGAGGTATTTTTTAATAAAAAATACCATCGGGGGTGCACAGCGGCGGCGACCGGCAACAACGAAAACAACAACAAAAACAAATGTAGCCACGAAAGTAAATGCAACACAAGAATCATGTCAATTTTACAACGCTAATCACTATATGGTAGTCTTAGCAATAAAATGAGTATACGAGGGTGCAATATATATTTATTTATTCATTTATTTTAACTTTAAAATAAATCAGATTTGCAAATATTTTGATTGCAAGTTATATACTTGCTAATAAAATCCAATAATATATCCCGAGATAGGGAGTAAAGTTATATGTGAATGGAGGGCTGTGCATTCGGGACTATCAGGGAAATTATGCTGGTTAGACGCCGAATCGAACTCCAGAATAAAGTTTGACACTTTCTCAGTTAATTATTGAGAGATGATAGAGGTTATGAGGTGGAATGTTTATGGCATTTTAAAGCCATTGTGACCCTGCACAAACTGCATTGAGGGTTTGGAGGGGACTGTAAATCACCTAATTACCGAGGCTGATTACCTCACGAATAATGGCAAGAACTATGTCAGTGATAAGTATACCAAGCATTATCTAAGGCCGACTTGCAGCTAGCTAAAATATATTTATCTGTGCAAGAAGTATTACTACAGAGGGGACATAAACTATCCTCTGAATTGCTCCAGCGATCAAGGTTACTGGAGTCTGAAAAGCGATTAAATAAAATTTCTTTATTTTATTGATCCCTAGTGTCCAGTCATACAAAGAAAGAAAGATATTCAAGGCCGTGAAATTTACAATGCACTTTCGTATTTAAAATTGTTTTATTGCAAAGACTTATTTTTTTCTTGATTTGTTCAATTTATAAGGCAACCCAGAAAAACTCCACTTTTGTAGACCTGATTTGTCTCCATATTCGTTAGGATTTTATACTTTAGAGCAATCATATTTAGTCCATTTACGGTGACCAAACAATGAGCTTGTCATTGAATCGCTAATACATAGAGGGAACATTTGTCATTTTTGTCGAAAAATGTTTTTATTTTTAAATTGCTTTCCTTTCCATATTACCTAAGATTACTGTAAAATAGAATCTCACACTTTACCGTAAAAAGCTAAATAAAGATTTCATAAAATGATGACGGTTTTATGGCAATCATGCAAGCACTTACTGCCTTTATAATCGGTGGCCCTACAAAAACGCATTAATTATATTGATGTATGATAAGTAGGTAAAAATCTATAATTGTATCATTATCTACAGAGCTCTAACTGCAAGACTTACTTGCTGTTTAACTGCAAGACTTTGGTGTCTAATTGGGCCGTGTAGCTCGGGTCCTAATGGCCAACTTTGCTATCATGGTCGGCTCGACAAAAGGCTCAACACCCTTCCGGCAGCCTTCCCGAAGAGGGATTAACCCGGTGAACCCGCTATGCGGTCAGATCTGGGGGAACACCTCGGGCGGCCCTGGACGGTTGATGTATTGGTCGGTTTACCGGTCTTGCTCAACTGATGAATAGCTGCGGGCATCTGGAAGCGTAATGCAACCTAAGACGAAGGGGTAGGTATCGACCTGTTGTCACCTATCCTTAGAAACGACCTGTCGGCCACCCGATCTCGGATGGTCATTGTCGAGTAAAGAACACCACGGGTCCACGATATTTCCGAGTAATGGATTGCCGTGTTATTACGACAGGTAGAGTCACTGTTATTACGTCAATGGAATGCCATGTTATTACGTCACTTGCGCGACTGCGCAAGTGACTTCGAACTTGTTACCAGACGAGAGGTCGGAGAAATCCTACCATATCTGGGAGTGAGGGCGCAAGGGTGCCGCAGGGTTTGCAAAATTTCAGTGGCTCGCGGTGGGGAGTTGGGAGCTGTTGGTGACGTTGGGTATGTAGATAGTTTTTGTCAAATTTTCTGTATTCATAACGATAAAGTTCATTGAAACGCCACGGGGTAGCAGGTTTGCCCGTAGTATGAATCTTAAGCCCAACCATGCAAGATTTACTGCAAAGAGATCACATTTGATTGCAAGTTTTTAGTGAAAGGTAACATTTTTTTGGTTACTGTAAAAATATAACATTTTCAAACTCCAAAATTGGTTGCTACTGTAATTTATCTACATGATTAAATTTTGAGCCAGGTTAATAAATAAAACAACAATGTAAAATTTGCTAGTATTATTTTTTACTAATAGGGTTACGTAGGAATATTTTAGAGTTACCTACACTGATTTTTGAGTCTCCTGTAAAATTAAAAAAAATATGCAATCATTTCCTTTCTGCAGTTCGCTATTAAAATGGGTTTTTTAAAATAACTTTTTTTAGAGTGATCAGAATGAACAGTCGTAAATTTCTACTTGTCATATCGACTCGAAATAAACATAATAATACCTTACAGCATTGTTTTTCAACCTTTTTCAATGCGCGACCTCCTTAAAAGTAAAAAAAATCTGGCGACCCCCCAGGTCTATAATAAAACTATGTCAGTGATTTAAAAAACGACATATTTAATCTTATTTCAAGTGAAACTACTCGCTGATCCAAAAATCAAGTGCTGTGTATAACCTGTCGGAAATATCTGCGGATCTGACCAAATGACGTCATCGAAGTTCTTGACCAACAAAATCACGGCAGCAGGCGAACGTGGGGTCTCATTCCAGCGAGGTCTGCAGATATTTCTGATGGGTTGCGCGATATTCTTTGCTATTTAATAGCTATTGAGAAACTATTAAATTACTTTCTAGAACGGCATTCTAAAATTGCCAATGAGCAAATATGGGTACTAAATCAAGTTTTGGATATGTCAGTGCAACTGGCCGATCTGTCATCCATGAAGATGAAAGAAAATCTTATAGATTTAGCTACTGAAGGCATGCTTAAAATGGAATTAATTATTCAATCAATCGACATCTTCTGGATGAAGAGAACATATTATCCAGAGCTGGCAAGAGAAACTTTAAAATTGTTAGTGCTATTCGCCACTTCCTATAAATGTGAACAAACATTCTCTTCAACGGTAAATATAAAAACTAAGAAGAGAAATAGCCTTCAGTTAGAAAATTATTTGATTGTTAACATCTTAAAAATACAACCACGATTTGACAATTTATTAAAAAATAAACAGGCACAGCCTTCTCACAGAAAATGTTGTACTTTTATTGCAATATATGACATACAATCCTTGCTTTTTACTTTTACTTGGCTTGCCACTGCAACCCCCGAGTAACCTTAGCGACCTTCCTGGGCATCGCGACCCACAGGTTGAAAAACACCACCTTACAGTAAAGGGTTTTAATATTTAATATTAAAAAAAATGTTTTTTCCTAAGCTCATTTTATGATGCTGATTTTAATGAAATATTAGATTCATATTGTCGTTGATATTTCGTCAGTGCAGTTTTTCTGAGCCACCTGCTGGTCACATGATTATCACTAAAATCACAACATAAAAAATGTGACGGTTAAACTCCAATCAATTCTGGAACTAGATCTAAATTACAATTACTACAATGAACAAATATTTACTGCCTTCTACAATAATAGTCAGCGATAGATTTGTTTAGCCATGCTAAATGAAACATAGCATCACTAGTCATCTACATACAAAATCATCACAGAAAGAGTTATCAGAAAGTATATCTACATACAATAATAAATTATATAATTTCATTGTGGCATTTTTTTTGTAAATTTGAATTAAATCATTATTTTAATCTGAAGAGCAGTAAATGGCTGTACCTTGTAATTGCCTATTAATAAGCGCCGTGATTCCTGGTCCATCTCCAGCTTTCTTGACGATGAGCATTGGTTTATCCTCAGACTCATCGTAATTATTTGGAAGATGGCCGTTACTCACTGCCATCGTTTCACTGACCTGAAATTTATAAGAGAAGGTCATTGTATGAGTTGACACCAATTGTTCAGACAAAAAACGATGTGCAACATGAAAAACCAAAAATATTTGCTTTTTGTGATTTTGAAATTTTCTATTTAGGAAAATTAGGTCAAATACATAGCAAATAGCAAGTATAAAACAATATATTAGGTATTTACCAATGAAATTGCCATTTGTGTTATAATTCCAAATTCAAATTCATATTTCGAAATTAGTCATTCATTTGTTTTCGCGTCATTTGATTTTGCTCTAACATCGTTCTGTACATGACTATGGAAAAGTTAAAATATCACATTATTTTCAGTTCCGCCGTGGTACCAGCGCTGCAGATAAAGCTCGAAGAATCAATGCTGTGTTCGGGCCAGTCACCACTAACGAAAGCACGGTGTGTTTTTGAAACGCAAGTCTATAATGAAGAATTGAAAACCATAGTGGATGCGGAACCATCACAAACCAAGTCAGAGTTAGCAGCCAAATTGGGAAAATGGAAAAGTGAAAAAATTGGGAAAGTGAAAAAACTCGAAAAGTGGGTACTGCAGGAATTGAGTGAAGCCCATCGGTAAACACGCTCGACCATACACTGCACAACAGACAGTCACCAGATTAAAAGAACTGCGACTGGAAACTCTTCACCCACCGTCGTACTCTCCAGACCTTGTTCCAACTGATTTTCACTTTTTTCGGAATTTAGACAACTTTTTGTTAGGAAAAAAATCAAACCAAAAAAGTCATTACCATCTTCAAAGAATTTATTGATTCTCGCTACCAGTTTTTTATTTAGCAAAGGAATCAATAAACTTCCCATAAATTGGCAGAAGTGCATTGATAAATTAAAAAAAAAAACACCTCATGTAATAACTAATGGACTATAAGAAATAGAAAAGAGCAAACATACAAAAAAAAAATTAGTTTAAGGTTACTCTTCAAAATCACTCTGGGGATAGTAGATGACCACACATGCAGAAGCTGTGTCGCAGAAGAAGGGTCAGCAGAGCACAAGGTTTGACAATATTATAAAGTTTTACCTGTAAAAGTTTGTGAACGACATCCCTGCCCAGAATGTGATCAAATACTGCTTGTAGGAACCTATCTGTTATTATTGACAACTTGAGTTTATCTCGATGCCAGATTAGAACACGTGACTCCTCCATCGCCATAATTGATACCTGCAATGCAAAAGTTGATAGAAATAAAAAGAGGCTTTGCATTATAAACTTGTGTGGATGTTTTAATCTCTAGTTTTTCGTCTTATTCAGTGTAGTGATATAATAATAATAATAAATGCTTTATTCATATGTGAAAAGGCGAGCATATTGCCTACATGCAATATTCAAGAGCTAACCTTTAAAGATTTGCGAACATTGTTTGCGGATAGTTACTAACTTAACCTATAAAGTAAAGCAATTTAACATTAAAATAAGCCTCTAAGGACGCAGAGGTTTAAAGAGGAAGGGAATGGGAAGGGAAGGAGAATTTATGTGGGAGTTTTTAAATGTTCTCTGAGTCTATTTTTGAAACATGTAAGACTCGACGCGGTTCTCATATTTATCAGCAAAATATTCCAGAGACGGGCTGCACGCACGGGGAAAGAGAACGAGTAGAAGTCACTGCTGTGACCGGGAATAGAGTGTAGCTGGTTATCTTCAGATCTCAGAGGGTGTCCATGAGCCGATAGTGCAGTAAATCTGCCGGCAAGATAATTGGTAGCGACGCCCTCCAAAATCCTGAAAAGCAGATAGCGAAATCTACTGTCGATTTTCTCCCGGGTCGGCAGCTAGTGAGTTTTCTCTCTGAACTCCGCGAGGTGGTCAAATCTTCTAAGTCCATGTATGTAGCGAATGCAGACGTTTTGTAGACGCTCAACCTTGGTGGCTAAATCTTCTTTAAGGTCTAGAAACACGACTTTTTAAAAAATCTGTAATAGCTATGTACTTAAGAAAGATATCCTTAGTGATGACATTTTTTTCAGTTGGCTAACATCATCAGTTAGATCACTATGACGCGTCGCGGTTCAAAAATTTGCCAAAAAATGTAATTGTCGAAATTTACACACATATATCGTCGCCTTAATCTGTTATAATAATGTATTGTATATTCTTAAGGTTGACTTGCGATTTTCATTGAACCCTCCCTTTAATTTCGTGAGATTTTGCTGGACCCCCCCCCCTTCCCTTTAGAAAAAAAAATAATCTGAGAGCTATACAGGACATTTTCATTTTAGAGTATTTTTTGAACCCATATTTCACACTAAACAGAAAAACCAACAAACTCAAAAAAGGCATTTAACAATAGTCATAAAATATATGACTATCGCGGAATTTTTAAAAAATTAGTTTTACTTCATAATTTTTTTATACA
>JAOPUG010000376.1:7134231-7144658 GCA_027564375.1 Micropterix facetella | reverse complement strand
CATGTATATTTAATAATATAATATAATTTGTGCCTCGAAGTTTTATTAAGTAATAATTTCTAACATTTGATGTATGGTTATTCTGTTATGATTCGATAACCTTTCTTTTATTTTACTTTTAAATATGCCAAATGTCAAATTTATGTTTATGTCTACATTGATCATGTTGTAAAATCTCGGCGTAATGAAAGAATAATGTATTTGGCCAAATGATGTTTTCATCCTGGGTATTGGTAGGTTATGTTCTAAAACTTGTCTCGTTGGTCTTGTGTTCTGTAGAATTCTGACCTTGGAAGTATCTTCCAAATAGAGCTTCAGGGGAGAAGATATAACGGCGAACTTATTGAACGCCCCTCGTATAATCGTTTTTCGAGACAACGACTTTATTGATCGTAAAAATACTCTTCATCAGTTCACTCTATTATTTTTAGAATTTTTAAATGAATTTATTCTGCTGCTCACATATTATAAAATAATTCAAAGGAGACAGAAATGAAAAATCAAAGTCCTTTTAACGTCCTTGTTAGATATGGACTGGAAAAAAGAAGATCTAAGGGAGAGGGGGTATTGCTGTGCAGCTAAGCTTAAGCCTCATTATCGTGAAAAGTATAAGTTTCACATTCTTAGTAATGACTTGCTTTAAAGCCCAATATAGTTGACTATTATTAGTAGGTACTAATAGCTAGCTCAATTTTTCAAACAACGTTAGATATATTTAAAAAAAAAATCTAAAAAAGTAGAAAATACAGTTTTACCCGAACCTCACGGGTAGTAAATACTGTACATGGATCGGATAATTATTAAAATATATGTTTATAACGGTTTTAAATAATTTTTGTTTTGTAGCTAAATAAGTATCTACGAATCTGCTTAAACATAGACTAGTAATAATAAGTTAGTCGTACATTTTAATATATCTACTGAATAGGTGGGTTTAGCACATGGTCGATTTTTTCACGTTAGCAATATGATAGACAAAGACGGACAATTCTCATACATTTCCTTCCATCAAAATAACTCTGTACGGTGTTAGACACTATATGCTAATACCCTTGTCTCCTTTATACCTATAATAGGTAACTTGCTTACAAATTTGATTCTTGCTTATACCTAGATCTTGTATTCTAAAAGGAGGGTTTCTGTTACAGAATGTAACATCAGAAGTCCTCCCGCCCAAGGAACTCTATTGTGTTATGGGTTGCAATGAGGCTCTCAACTTATATTTCCAAAGGCTAAAAGGTATGTATACTAAAATATTTATTATATGTATCAACTTATTTAAGTACTTACATAAGTTAGTTCTGTGTGCCGTGCGTCATGTTTTTTCTACATCTTCGTTTCCAGGCTCAGGGAGAGGCAAAAAGGCATTTCACTTGTGGGTGTTATTAACATTTTTACAAATGATTCTGTTATAAATGCTACTAATATTATAAATGTGAAAGTTTGGGTGTTTGCATGTTTGTGAGTCAATCACGCATAAACGGCTGAATGGATTTGGATTAAATTTGGTACACAGATAGATTATCTGACTTATAACATAGGCTATCATTAAGGTAATTTAAATTTATTTTTATTTGAAACTGCGCAACCGCATTCGTCGCACATATAACCCTTGCATTTCTCTAAAAAAAAGAGTTATTTCCTAAAGATTTCAAACAAAAGACGATTTTACATTTGTGTTCCAAATTTTAACTGAGATATATTAGAATAGAAGAAATCAGTGTCTGAAGTTCAACTTTATATATCAATCTATCCTTAGAAACGATTCGATGGCCACCCGATCTTGGGTGGCAAACCGAGCAAAGGACGCCTTGGATCCGCGATAATTCAAGGGAGGAATTGCAGCTTACTTGAGGTAGAAAACCGCGCAAGCAACTTCGAACCTGCGACCAGACGGGGGATCGGAGAAATCTGATCGCATCTGGTAGTACTGGCGCGATGGATGCCATACTGGCACGGAGAAGTAACCCATACTGGGTTTGAAAATTCCCAGTGCCTCGCGGCTAGGAGTTGGACTCTTACGGACATGAGATTTAATGGCCGCTAGTGTGATCTGGTCGGCTCAACTTGCGGGGCAGCTCCTATCCGGGAACCTCCGAGAAGAGGATTAACCCGATAAAACCGCTGTGCGGTATATCTGGGGACGGAACCTCGGGCGGCTGGACGCAATGGTCGGTTTACCAGCCGTGTTGTCAATCGACTGGGACTCGGATGGGTCCGGGAATATATGTTCTCTAAGACACGGGGGTACATATTAACCTTAGAAACAACATATCCTTAGAAAAAACCCATTGGCTTCCCGATTTTGGGTGTTTACGCCGAGTAAAGTACGCCTCGGGTCCGCGATATTTCCGAGTTACGGAATACCGCGTTATCACATTAGGTAGAGGCCGCGCAAGCAACTTCGATCCTGTGACCAGTCGAAGAAATCTGACCACATTTGGGAGCGAGGGTACGAAGATACCCCACTAGGTTTGATGCCAGTGCCTCGTGGTAAGGAATAGTACTCTCGCGGGCCGTGGCGTAGTTGGATATGTGGATATGTTTTGTCACAATTCCTTACACTAAAATAAAACTATACAATTCGTTGAAACGCCTCGGGGTGACGGGTTCGCCCTAGTATGGTCTATATCCAACCCTATCACAGGTAGCTCCCTCCATTCTGTGACAGAGCGTTGCCAGTCAAGATTTTTAAATGGCTCTGTCTAATCTTCATACGATATAATCGCTTAATTTATAAGACGGCAACATTAACATAGCCTGCAGCGGAGTGGCGTGGCGGCATATTTTCGAAAATATATTTGTCTCTCCCATGCAACTAGATAACTTAGTTGGGTATGTGGTGCTGGAAAAGGAACGTGGAGTTTATTTTTATTTTCAGAACGTTGCCAGCTGTACAATTTGGGTCGGTGGAGGTAATAATACCATACGTTTTAAGGCTGAAAATATAAACTGGCAATGTTAATAATCCGGGCGCAACTTATAAAATAGTATATATTAATATCTTTCAAGCACCCACTCGCGACATCATTTTAGAAAAAGAATGACACGAAATTAGTTTACTAATAATTGGTAATTATAGATTAACACATTAATGGATCATATATGGTACTCTTCCTTGTGAAAAACGAATCTTCCTGGTATTACTTTTCTCTCGTTTCATGTGCGTTAGAATTCAAGTTTCATGTGCCGAAAGAAAACACTTATTTTGTTTACTATTTAAGATGAGTAGATAGCCAAAATTAAACAAACATCTGTACTGCAATATAATCGATGTAGCGAGAAATCCATGGACCAGATAACTGCTCAAAAAAGGCTTTTACTTTGATAATCGTAATAATCGCTATAGAGATACATATAAAATGGAAAAAATGGTTAATCTCAAAGACAAAAAGTTGAAGAATAACTTTGCCGTTTTCCAAGTTCCAATTTTTTCATGTGTCTCCAGTTCCTTGGATATGACCTGTTGCCACTCCATTCCAGCATTAATAGCTTCTTCGTATGATTCAGGATCTTCTCCACCTGTTAAAATACAATATGCTCTATACAGTTCATTATCATTCAACTTTTGAGGGGTCTTCTTTTCTCTTGTCGGTATTTCTTGCTTGTTGGAACTGTCCAAAATGTCTTTTTCTTGCAGCATTTTTAAAATTCTGTAATTGAAACTTCCTTCTCATATTCTTCTTCTTCTTCGACTTCTTTGATAAAAAAACTTGATTCATGGGACTCTACGAATCTAACATCTCGTGCATATATTATTTGTTTGTTCTTCATATACCAGATACGATAGCCGTTTTCACCGCATTCAGTCATTCTGGTTTCTATCGATCGTTCAGCTAACTTTTTGGATTTAGGCAGGATAGTGCCAAAGCTTTGCACCCAAAGAAGTGTTGATAGATCCACTTTTCTAAATCAAATCATTGAAAGATTTTTTCCATGCAGTGTGTTTGTCGGTGAACGATTCATTTGATACTCTGCACATTTTACCAGTTCATACCATAGCCCTCTCGGTAAATCGGTTTCTACAATAATTGTTCTGGCTTTATCAAGTACCTGTGGCCCTGTTCGCCCTTTCTGCGACTCTATTATGTCGTGGTATGTACTATATTGTATACTCCAACTGAATTCTTTTCCGAATGCAGACCTTTTTAATAAATTTGATGTAAAATCACCTCCGTTGTCGCATCTTATTCTTGATACATTAATGTTGAATTTAATTTTGATTTTTCTAATATAATCCATCAAGTCGCTGCAGCTTCTTCTTTCTCTCGAAGTAAGTATTTTAGTGACCATTTGTCTTCGCTTTTGATTGTTTCTATGCGACAATCTTAGCCCGATATTGCGCGATCTGGGCCCATAACCTTTTGAGATCGCAGCCGCATAGAATAACTGAGTTTATTTTTATAGTTCGGTTTATTTGCACTAATTAACACACCTTCTTACTATATGATACTCGTATGCGGACATTTGGTCCGTCATTTTGAGCGGAAAAGAAACAGCTGACAGCTAACGTCAATAATATCAGTATACAACGTATTTCCAACACAAGCTTGCTTCTAAACTCTTAAATATGGCAGAAACTCCTAAATATGAACTATGGTCAAGGCAAGTGCCGGTCAAATTAATTGCCACCGTTTTCAGATCTCATCGGCACTCCGCCGGCACCTGCTCTAGTAGCCGATTCCCTGACATCGACATCCTTATCTTTGGAATGGGAGGGAACTCGGTACTCCAATCTGAGTTACCTGGTGCAGTGGAGATACGAGGAAGTGGCAGGAGCTTGGCAGTATTGTCGGAATCAGACTTGGGGGGAGCATTCGACTATACGTGTGGAGAATCTGCAGCCTTACACCAAATACCGGGTATGCTTTATTGATAATCTAAGTGTCAACAATGTGATAACATAGTACATACCTACATTACTTTAACAATAATTTTGAAAGACAAAAGTCGTGGGCTAATCTTGTAAACATCACAAATTTAAAATGACATTTTTTGCCACAGATAGCTAAAATTAGTATTATTTCAGTTCTAGGTGTAATTTAGAAATTTAAAGAGTCCAACTTGTTTTTTTAAATAATTTCAACCCACTGCCTCAAATCGCTGGCTAAGACTATACTTCCACTTATCTAATCCATGTATACATCGCAATGAGGCAACACCGCAATTCAAATTTGACAGCTCTAAACGCGGGAAAATAAAATATTTCTCTCGTGTTCGAAATCGTGACATAGTGGCGTGTACAATGATCGTCCGTATTATATTTTACAGTTTCGCGTTGCCGTCCTTCTATCAGCCCGCCACGGAGAACCTATCGTATCAGAACCTAGCGTCGTTATAAGCACACTGCCACTCGGTCCGCCGACTTCACCTCCAATTGCAGTAAGAATCACGGCTGTCGATCCCCACAGGATCTCTCTGTCATGGGAACCAGGGCCTTTTCCGAACGGACCTGTAATGTCCTACGTTTTGAGAATATCCGACACCACGCCCAACGGATATTTGGCACTGAAGGTAAGATGGAAGAATAAAACACTGAAGAATGAAAGGCGCACTGCATCCCCCTAACGTGGACCGTAGTTGATATTACGTATGAACTCAACTGACCGCCTTATATAGCATTTAGAATATGTAGATTAAATACTTGATTAATCTTAATTCCCAAGGACAATAAATAAATAATTATATATAGATGGAGCACTTATAGTCTTATTTCTTTGTTTCCAGGATATTCCCTCATCGGAAAACACATTATTCTACATGTTTCAGAATTTATCACCTGAGCGAACTTACACAGTTACAATTACAATGAGAAATGTAGATGGCGAAGGGCCAAAGGCAATAGTTCAAACGACTACTCCGCCACTACCTACAGGTGAACCCCCGGACACTGAATTTCTCTACTTTACAATGAGGATATTTTTTTTATTATGGAAAACAATGTAAAACGTGTAAAACAGTCAGTGGAAATATCATTTGTTTCAAAATTAGATTAAATTTGCTGCTATTCTGTTAAATTTAAAATTATAAAACCATTTCAAAAAGAAAATTAGTATAGGTGTGCATATTTATGGACACAAAAAATACTCTCATACACTCAAGAGTGTGCAGACACTCCAATTGATATTCGAAAAAATAGCAGATAAATGGGATTTACATGTTATAACAAAATAGCCTCTGTGTCTCTGGCACTACAGAAATTACATTTTTACAAAATAACTCAGTTTGGATGACTATATCATCGATGATGAACCGCACGGGTGCCCAAAAATTGCCAGGGGCCCGTGATCTACCATGGTATTGCTCGGCACAATTAAGCAAATCGTTAACTTCGTTAATCCGTTAAACAGAAAGTTACTTTCTTAACGTTTATCAGTTACCCAACAAAAATATATCGATAGTTAATGTAAAATCATTAAAGTGCTAAAGCTATTAAACTATGCCAGTTCAGTATGCATTGAATTAAGGGCTCAGATTATTATAATTCTAATTTTCAAACAGAACTTATACTTTGCTTCAATGGTTGTGTGATTTTAAAGAATTTTCCGGCCAACATGAGAAAAGTTTAACAAAATAATAATGCAATTATATAGGTACAATAAATGAAACTACATTTTTTTATTTTGAAGTAAAAGAATCTTGTGTTTAGGGCTTATTATACTTAACTTATAAATAATATAAAATGCTTTTAAAAATACAATTAAAAAATGGACAAATACTTACTTAATATGTTATTCAATCTTTACTGTATCATTTTCCATTCACGAACTGAGGATGTCAACAGCTTTTGATTTATTTGTATATAGAATATTATGCTCCTTCAAATTGCTTATTTTGTTGGAATTTCTAGGAATGGAACCTCTCGAGGGTTACATCCATTGTGAGATGCAACATTTGACTCCACTTATTGCTATTTAGCAATAAGTCCTAACTTAATGCTATTTAGCAATAAGTGTCATCTACTACAAATAGATCTTTTAAAACATCTGTTTGTCGTAGATGAAATGAAGTGTATTTTAGTACAGAATAATAAAAAAGGAATTTTGAACAATAAATTGCAGACAGACAAAAGACAAATAGTTTGAACCTGCGCACATCTGGAAGGCGTCCTACAAATGAATGATTCCAAATGTGTGCAAACAATTCGGATACAATATTTATTTCACAGCGACCCTTGGGGATCGCCAATATAATTGTCGGTGGAGTGCAGTATAATTCTATATTCTTTGCCAGTGGCGTGTCTACATGTCAATATTATCTGAAAAATTATTTAACAGATGTCAGATCAATGGACAGCTTATTTCATGAATTCCATTGCAGCTCCGTTTGTACTTACTGATTATCATGTACAATTAAAGTATGAATATATGTTTCATAGTCTGTTAAACAATTTTTCATATAATATTGATATGTAGGGATGCCACTGACGAAGAATATAGAATTATACTGTGCTCTACTATAGTAAAAACAGAATCTGTTTTTACTATGGGTCTACCGACAATTATATTGGCAATCCTCAAGGGTCGCTGCGAAATAAATATATTATCAGCATTATTTTTGTTTATATAAGCGCTAATTTCAGATCAATGGAATTTAAATATAACGAAAGTTAAAAGTCTAATAATGATTTTCAAAGTTGAATCGTTATCGAAAAATGTAACTTGGTTAATTAATGGATTAACGGTTTAGTAGCCAGCTTTGCCGTTTGGACACATGCCTGATCTAATGCATCATAAGAATTGCTCTATTAATGATAATTACTTTTTCAGCTGTTGCCAACCAGCAACCTATTCTCATACTCGGAGGACAACATGCGGTGGTTCAGCAAGCAGCTGATATGCTTGCAGAATCGACTGTTCTTTATCGCACTCATTTCACAATAGAAGGTAGGTAGATGTATTGGTTTTTATTTCATTGTTCAATGTTGGTATTAAAGCAGAAGAAGATCTATCGTGTACAATATAGGTGTAATAGAGGAAGATGAAGAATTTTGATCAATAACACTCTAGCTAGTAAAGTACATTCTTTAGGTGGATCGGTAAATAGTCCACAATCATAGCGAGAGAATAGGTCTCTAAGCATGAACATTTTCTTGAAAGGTTCGGATGCAACTCTTTACTTCCTAGCTCAGTAGATGGAGCTAATTGTAAATTTTATACTTCCATGGGAATCAAATATCCCCAAAGACCAAAAGTACAAATAAATAAATACCATGATCTTGCAAATGCCGTCAACCAGAACACAGCTTCACTGTTCACCTTCATGTGGTGGAGGTTGGCGCTCGTAGTTTGCCAGCCTAATCTCTATTTCATCTCTTTAAACGGTCTGAAAAATAATGAAATTGTCCTAGAAAAAATCTAAAACGGCAATTTCCACATTTCAAGTTTTATGGCCTAGAAGGGTAAGTGAATGGGTTGTAAGATAGACCCTCGCATGCTGCAAGATAGCTCTCCTAAACCTACCACAGCCGGACGTTAGTCCGGAGTCCACCGCTCATCCACTAGAATAGTAATAATAATTTAATGGTGGGCCCTATTTCGGACCGTAAATTTCATGGCAGCTCGGTTTGTATTAATTATTGTAAACTTACTATATAGACGACCCATTTTGAAGAAATCCACCATGTTACTATCTATAAGACCAATTAGGTAGCAACTTGACCTCATTAACCTAACACTGATTTTTAACGCTGCGTCAAGATGGTTATTATATGGTTATTATACTTTGGTTACTGAGAGAAAAGTGTAGTGTGTTCTACTTTTGGATATTCAGTAGGTTTTTTTTTTAAAAATGGAATAATCTCACGTAAAAAATAATCTAATCTAAAGTCAGAAATATTTTTTTTCGAGTTCTAGTTCAGTTTTATCAACAGAGTTATCCCCTGAAATTAATGACATCTTTGTTGAAACATCTGTATTTAAAAATATATACTTCACCTTTTTTTTCTGCAGAGTAGGAGCAATACCAAGTCAATTTTTGGTAATTTTCTGTTCATATAGAAAAAAATATTTTCCACTAAATATTTCCAAATCTACATCGTCAACTTTAGATAAAATCTTCCTGAAGCTCAAGAAGTTCTATTTGCAAATTTTCTGGAGCGCAGCTAATTCCGCTCGTCGGTCAGCCTCTGTATTATGGTCAATAGTACGATTTCATCAGTTTTAATTGATTTTATAATCGTAGTACCTAAGTAAAATAATAAATTGTCATTTTATGCCGTTATACTGCGGCATAATCGCTCACCGCGCGTTTAGATGTTCCGATTCGTGTGCTGGGCAGCCTTCCGCGGGCCGGATCTGACCCGCAGGCCGGAGGTTGCCTGTGTGTGCTATATTTATTTATTTAAAGTAAAAAAAAATAATACAGTTTTCTACGTCTGGATACTGAATTCTTGTGGAGACACAGTTATGAATCAAAGTCACCTAACTAGGCCTGAGCCTGTTTGACTATTAATTATTATTCTGCTTTAATGAAGTTACTAATTATTAAGGAAATAAAGTGTTTATATACAGAACATACTTGTATTGTCCAGTATATTATTATGCGAGAACCCCCCTCCCCCTCCCCTGTTTGCTATGTGGCCTGAGAGTTAGTGGAAAGTTGGTAGTTTGACCCCTAAACTAGTTTAAATAAATTATTATTAAAAGTATGTGGATATAAAGTCATATTATCATCATGTAAAATTAAAATATAAATATACGTTTAATATGTGGCAGACAACAATATACGATTCCTAAAGCAACACAGTAAATACACGTCATTCAATAAAGCATTTTTTATCAGATCAGAAGTTACACATATTACAATGACTAAACACAATATAGTTCACATAAGAAAATCTATACGAAATATCAAACCGTAAAAGCGAGAACGCAATTTCTAGAAGCATCTAACCACTTACGGAATTCAACAAAGCACAGAATCACGGCATCGCCGCACGGCATGACTTTCCCCATGACACGGCTTACAGCGACTGGAAGACGGCGGCCGCGGTGGCCTCATATCATTCAGAAGAAAGAGACAGTTGAGATTTGTCAACTGCTATGGGTGAACCCGGCCCCTCCGGATCGTTTTGAATGATCTGTTGGTTATATCACTCCGGAGTGAAATACAAAGAGACTTAAAGGACGAAGACAAATCTACGTACCAAGCTCCACCTCAGCCCCAAAGAGTCAATCCCTTACCGCGAAGATCATTTATATGATTGAATTATATAAATGACCATGAATTAGTAAAGACTATTCTATGTTACGACTCTGAATACAATGTATGATATTCAAAATTTTGATTGCATCTTTTATTTTCAACCGCAAAACCACGGATGCGACAGTTACAATATGTTTTTTTTTTAAATAAATTTAAAATTGAAGAATAAAGAGAAATATTAATATGCAATATTCAACTTTCTGTTGATGACCCTAACTTCG
>JAOPUG010000376.1:7096317-7111641 GCA_027564375.1 Micropterix facetella | reverse complement strand
TCTCTAGCAAACTGTAGCAAAACTACTGTAGATACCGGTATAATCAGTACATGGCATGCCCGATAAACGGCAGATGGCAGTGACAAGCAATTTTGACTATTGAATCTCGTATATTAAAATAATATTCTTAATATAAAATGTTGTTCTTTTATTTATTATAACACACCAATATGACAATAAAATAAATATTTAATTAGTTAAGAGCTTCGCTCCTATCGAGTGTCCCACGACACCTCTGTTTTTTTTTATAAACTCGCATTCTTGTTCGTCTGTCTGTGTGATACAAATTTTGCAATCGATTTAAACTAACTTCCCGATATCCGATCATGCTGAATTTTTGCACTTTCCGATATCCTATCATGCACACACCTTTGGTTCTGAAGACAATACAATACAGTATATTCATTATTACGGTATATCCAATATGGCGGCCACCACAAAATGGCAGATTAATTTCTCTTTACAATCCCCTCGACATGGGTATCAGATGAAAGGATATGACAAGTAGAATACAATAAGCCATATGACGGGGGCCTAATGGGGCATATGCAGCTCAGGTCTCAATGGCTATTTCTATCTATCACGGTCGACCTGACTCACAGCTCAACTCCCATCTGACAGTCTCCCCGAAGAGGGACTAATCTGGTGAAACCCGATTTGCGGTCGGACCTGGGATAACACCTCAAGCGGCCCCGGATGGTTGAAGTATTGGTCGGTTTACCGACCTTGCTCAACTGACAAATAGTCAGGGAAGTTTGAGAGCGTAATGCGACTTAAAGAAGCGGGGATATTTAGGTACTTTAAGCTATCTACCCTTAGAAACGATTCGTGGGCCACCCGATCTCGGGTGGTGTGCCAAGCAAAGGGAGCCTCGTATCTGCGATAATTCCAGTGAAGAATTGCCGTTTACTTAAGGTAGAAGACCGCGCAAGTGACTTCAAACCCGCGACCAGACGGGAGATCGGAGGAATCCAACCAAATCTGGGAGTTAGAGAGTGAGGCTAGTTCACTGGATAGCTTGCTTCCCAGTGTCTTGCTATTAATGCGTCGGCTTCTAACGGGTCGTGGCATAGTTGGACAGTGAATTTGTATCGTCAAAAGTCTGTATGTTTCATCTCGGGACGATATAGAGATAAAGTTCGTTGAAATGCCTCGGGGTGACGGGCTTGCCCGAGTATAGTCTCAAATCCATAAAAGCCATATGACGTTATTCTAAATACAATATGCCGGCCACCACAAAATGGCGGATTACTCTTTCTTTACAACCCCCTCGACATGGGTATCAAATGAAAGGATATGACAAGTAGAATATAATAAACCATGTGATGTCATGCTAAATCCAATACGGCGGCTCGTTTTAAAAACATTCTATATTAAAAAACATTTTTAGATTGACATGTGATAATATATGTAAGTTTAATTATTGACACTTTGATTATTTAATTATTGACACATCTATTGTCATAACATGGTTATATTCATCCTTCATTTTTTTGTTTTAAAGATTATTTATTTATTATTACTCACAGTAGCGGATCTATATAAGGGCTTTTTAGGCTGCAGCCCAGGGCCCTGTGGATATAAAGGGCCCCAGTCCCCATTGAAAACAATTAACAATATTGTGAATTACAAAAAAAACTAACATTTTAAAAATTCCTATCGTAAGTTGGCAACCCTGACAGCAATAAGTAATGGTAATAAGTTTTAAAAAATAGTTATTATGTATTTTATTACTTTTACCGAATCGGTTCAAGTTTTCGCTTAAATGACTAATTAAAATTACTTTACAGATAATCTTATAATTAGCCTTATTTTCTATGGATATGTAGAGCAAGGGAGTTCATTCGTAGCTAAATCAGTGGAATATTGAGTAGCTACGTTTTTAAAATATATTTCATATTTTGCTATGCGTATTTGTTATTCGGCCGGCGGTGTTTGTTATTCGGTTTTTTGACAAAATTGCAATTAGTCGATTAATTAGGCAGGCCTCCAAGTAATATTAGCCCAGGGCCCCACAAACTCACGGTCTGCCCCTGATTACTCAGACTGTAGCTAGGTATTTATCTTTAGTTTTAACTCGCATTGATGATCTGAATTAAAAACCCAAATAGAATTCTTGTCGTTTACTTTTTCTTAAAGTTATTAGGTAGGTATTTATACGATTTATCTTGCTTTGTCAATAACAGTATGTTTAATCATGATTATCTCATATAATATAATATGTTCTAATACTCATTTTTTTTCATAAATACCTAATTAGAATACATTGTGTTAGTAATTATGTTAACTTAAAACAGTCAATAGGAGATCAATCGACTCATCTATAAAATTATGTAAATTTTGTAATACGTCTGCCATGTACATAATTATAAATCATTATAATGCCTAATTGAATATATAAAATCAAAAAGACTCAACTAAATGTAAGGACTTCTTCTACAATTGGTTTTATAGATCAAAAAAATAAAAAAAATCTTGCTAACCTTCTCCAAGTAATAAAAAAACCAGGAAAAACAATAGATATATATTTTTTTTTTAAGTATCAGCTAATCCATGTTCCCTTCACTTTTCAGCGGACAACTACACAAGCTTGGGTCTCATACAATGAAGCCCGTCTTGCACCCTATACCTTAGTGGACATCACGATCAGAGCGTACAGCTACTGGGGCGGTTCCCAGCTCACGAGAATAATCACCACAACTCCTGAATCTCCACCCACGCACCCGACAAACACCAGAATCTTCATTCAGCATTCAAATGGATTAGTTACGTATGTATTTCTTTTTCCTTTCCTTACTTTTCAACCTATTCTATTGTAATGCGCCGGTTTTCTAAATAATCTATACTTAAGTTGGAAGTGGATTTCTATGAAGTCCAGCACTGGGGTTGATCCGTCAAACCGAATGTTCCATTTGAATAACATTGGTCGTACGCGTGCAGCTTCGCTGTTCGTGGAGCTGAATATGTCTTCTTCGCTGTGTCTTATTCTCTCTTCGTGGTAAACTTCCGCAAACTTATATTAATTGTCGTCATATCCGTCCGACGTTTCCTGAAGTCTCGAATTTCCGTTCTGTCTTCTGTATCCATTTTCTATAGAATTTCAGTTGCTATTTATGACTAATTTTTCTTTTGGCGATGCTATTTGCTTTTCCTGTTCCTGATGGTCTCCGGTGACGGTTGGCGGTGTCTAGATCTCTCTAGTTCCATTTCCGGTGAACGACTACGGGTATTTTTCTTTGAGTGTTTTGTTTTCCTCGGAGCCATTTTAATTTTTTTTTTGAAGTTTGAACCGTTGATATTTCTTGAAGTTTTCCTGAGGGTTGCGTTGCCTGATTGCTACCGAGTTGGATACAATTGTTTCACCATTTAATTATGAAGATAATGTATTCCTTGCTATATGTTATGTATGATCGAATTATGCTTATATGAAATACTCTCCAAACACCTGATATATAATGTAACATTGTTTAAACTATTTGTTGTTAAAAATGAATAGGGTTTGGGTGTCAATCGAGTTTTCTTTCTATAATATTGTGCCAACTAAGATTTTTTTTTTTAAACTTGGGCTTCAAATTTTTGGGGTGGCATTGCGTCTATCACGCATTGATACTAAATTTATTATATTAATATATTATATGTATATCTGGCGGATGGGTGGGACTTGATGCATGCTTGTTTTATTATATGCTGTGTTATATTGAAAAACAATTTGGTTGATTTTGAAAAAAATTGAACTAACTAGTTTTAGAAATACAGGCTCCCGCGTTGGCGCTAATTTGTAATGCGAAGGTTTTCTAAATAATCTATACTTAAGTTTGAAAATGAACAATAAAAAAAAACGCCGACAATACGAGTAAAAGTATGTAGGTAGGAAATCAAGTTGAATTTCACCGGAGTGAACGGGCGCCAACTCGTATGGCCCTTGCTATACTAATAAACCAAGCATTACAGATTTATTCGCTGTGGTGGGCCGATTGATCCACAGACCTTGGGATCGTCTGAAGATTTGGGAGGGCCGGCAGCTGCTAGGTTCAGAGAGACGTGGGATTTCTCCCTAAATTATCCTCAGCTGTGATAAGAGTGGATTACGTTAGGCAGAACCATCGGCAATGGCTTTATTAATGAAAGTTTATAAAATGTAAATATCTGTACATACTGATAATTATGCCAAAACTAAACGGTGATTTAATCAAATCTCTAGCGTAATGGGACCCTTTCCGACCTCTAGCGGTCGCAGGATGTACTACCGTGCATATGCGGTGTGGTTCCTTTCTTTGCTAAATTCACTGATGTTCGCTCAGTCAATACAGGTGAATTGATCTGCGATATTTACTGCCAAACGATTTTTATTTGATTTTGTAAAAGATGCACAAATCCTTGTTAATTTATTTTAATTTTGGGATATTTATCTTATAATAAAATTTATTCTCTATATTTAATTCCAGCTACTATATGTACAATATTATAATGATATCTCATGCTCGTAAAAGACAAGCATGTATTTTGCTAAGATTTACTATTTTTATATTTAAGAAAATGATGCATATCAAGATCAACTTTCTGAAACTTATTCAAATATAGTGATAGTACTCCTCAATTCCTGATTCAGGCCTTGCCTTATTAATAAATGAAATTCATAAACTACTGTGATGTGTTTTTATTTGCTATTTGCTTAATAATGACACAAATTATAATATTTGGTACAATACCTAATGGTTTACAAATTGAACATTTATACGATGCGTATATATTGCAATAGACATAAATCTATTTATGTTGTCCTTTACAGGACTAGAATGACGTATTGAGATCGTTTACAATATTAACAGTAAATTATGGGCATATTGCGGAAACAAGAGATACAAGAATAAGCTAGAAATAAGAGAGAATGTGTGAAAAAATATTAGAAATTTAAGTGAGGCACTCTGATTGGACACGAAACACCACTAGAATATTTAGGAATTATCCATTATCAAATTTTAAAATAAATAAAAATAATTATATTCTTTGGTAAGGTATACTATGTATGACAAAATAACCGCTGCGGTTGCTAGGCCGTTTTGCATGTAGTTAAGATACGATAAATCTATAGGTGAGTACTATAGCTTCCCAACTTATTTAAAATGACGGTAGGTGAAATTTCGTAAGGTCCATCCAATATGACAAAATTATTCCATTGTAATATATAATTATTGTTTCAAGAATTCCATTGTAATATATTTATACTTACTGTATATTGTAGACAATGTTTCTACGTTTTAAAAAAAATCATTATTATGTTTGGTCATCTCTAATTGATTATTAAATATTTTAGATAATGTTGCTTAAATGCTTGTAACTAAATTGACATATTCCCATGTTTGAATTATTCTGGAACTAATAAATATGATTATGATTTGGTAATTTTTCACAGAAACGAAAACCAAATTAGTGCTGTTTACCGCTGGGATGAACCGATGCATGTTAACGGAGTCATAAAAGGATATAGAATAGTATGCTGGTATACTGAAGATGGCATTGATAATACCGTTTGCGATGGGGATAATGTTCCATCTGAACCGCTGCAATACACCGTTAAAAATTTGCTGAAAAATGTGACATACTTTTTTCAGGTATTTATAGTGAATAATATGAATGTACAAATTTTGATATTTTTCTTATATACTTTTTAGAGGATTGATAATTTAAGAACCTTCAGTCATAGTAGCAAACTCTTTTCCCACACTGCAGTAGATCCATCTGAAAGTTTGTATTTTATTATGGTTTAAATTGCAGGTGCAAGCGTTTACGAATGCCGGTTACGGACCGCTGTCCCATGTGTCAAAAGCTTTCACAGACATCGAATCGCCAATTCCCAGATTAGTTATCTCCTCACACGATGCTATTAAAGTTGCTGATTTGGATCTGGGTGATAGTTTTACATACACCGTAGCAAAGAGTTCTGGCAAAGCTGTTGATTTCGCAGTGTCTATAAGAGAAGGATTAATATACTGGATGGATGAATTGCAGGAGATATTTATTTCGAGGATAGCTGAAACTGGGCATAGCAAAGTAAGTATTCATTTTTTATATTACAACCATGGTGGGAAGTCAGAAAACTTCTCAGCATAAGTGAAAGACGATCTGCACTATGATGTATCGGCATCAAGGTTATTCACTAAACGTTAAACAAAGCCTACGTCGCTATTTGCTGTGGCCAAAATTGTATGATGTAACTCAAAAGCGTTATTGTTCCACCGGGATTTTACACAAAGTGAGAAAAAGTCAGCGCTCCTAAGCGCCCACCATAGGAAAGAAATAGATAGAAGTCTGTTTCAAGCTGTCAAACTCCTGTAGATGGCATCGCTCTCAGCTGATCATTAAAATCATTAAAATTAATTGGATTCGATCTAAAGGTATTTATTTGATTAAATCACCAAAATGATCCCGAACCATGAATATTACGACGAGAAAGTTGATTTTTATCGAATGACAGCGATGCGATGACAGCCATGTGTTCATGCCTATGTTCAATGCAATATGCTTCCAAGGACTGCTGATTTCTACTATGGAAACGACCTCTTTGACCAATCAGGTAGTTTTATAAGGTAAGGATCCATCCACTGCACGCAGCCTCCCTGCAACTTGGCCAATTCTGTGCCTGTTATATTTTGACACTTGTCTGTCAGCTTACATCATACGGATTCGAGTACATAGGCGACAACAAATAAACGATAGTGAATAGTTACAATGACAGACTATACATCATAAGGCAGATTGTTTTTATTGAATTATTTGTTTTTATTTTTCAACATTATCCCCACAGTTACTTGCTTTTTCCAACCTCTAGATATTCTTTTCCTAAAGGATTTTGAGCTATAGATGCTCTAGCCCCCGAGCACTTATAGAGTCGGCCCCTATAATTTAGTCCAAGGAATTGTGAGTATATATACCATTGCTCCCTGTCCCTTTACATGTTTATGAGCAGTGGAGTAGCTAGGGTTCTCTGGGCCCGGTGCGGAACCAGATTTTGTGGGCCCCCCAAAAAAAACTTCGACAGGCCTTTTTCCGTAATAGTAATCGAGAACATCCAAACCAAAAATTATAATTCCTTCTACTAAATTTCTGCTTTTGAATTTATTTATTCAGTTTTGCTTGAAGTAAAACAAACAATATGAGGGTACATTTATTAAAATTTTAAAAATTTACTTTACGAGCTTTCTGACTGACAGAATTGAAATCGATGGAATCAGAAACTTCACATTCAATAAATAAAATGGCAAGGTTCGTTGATCTCAGGTTGCTCATTGTGGATCTTAAGTAGTTTTTAATTAGCTATTAGCTACTACTTTTCCATTAATTTTAATTAGCTATTAATTTTCTTGACACTGTTACAGTTGAGTTGCTCGGTTCCCTGTGTACTTTATAGGGGCCCCAACAGCTCGAGCAGCCAAATGCCAAATTTAGCTTTTTCTGACTACGGTTTAAATTTTTTTTTCCTTTGATTTTGGGCCCCCCCTTAGCGCAGGGGTCCGGTGCAGGCCGCACCTACCGCACCCCCTAGCTACGCCACTGTTTATGAGTCATATGTAAAAATGGTTATAATGTCTGATGCTTCTATATTAAGGCCTCTGGACTAATTTATTAAGAGATACAATTTTTACTATAGATTATGCAATGCATTAACGTTATTAACTATTTCAGCTAATCTCGATAAACGGTTCGGCTGTATCGATAACCATAGATTGGGTATCGCGGATGTTGTACTGGTCCCAGATGGAACTAGCGACTGATCTGTTTGGCTGCGCCATCTATAAGATCGATTTGAACATCGTGAATAGGCATGGAAATGCCGCGATTGAACGAGTTCTCAGGAGCAATAAGCACATTTACAATCTTCAAGTTTCACCATCGACCAGGTATTTATTTGAATCATTGTCAATAGTCGTGAGCTATCGTGTTGCTACGCAGATTATTGCAGTGTTGCGTGAGAATTTCAAATTCCGCTATTCACACTCACAGTATCTTGTTTCGACCCTAAAATCTTCATCTGTAATCCATTGATGGCTATCGTATAGAAGCAGTGCCATCATAAAAAGATCTCAGAATGATATGGGAATACAAATGTCAACCTTTGAGGACATTTACTAAAATTAAATCGGACTAAACATTTTATTACGGATCAAGTTGTGGTCATTTGGACGATTCACCTGAGGATTTCTTAAGTGCCCTTTCATTATAAGAACATTAGGAAGTGATAAAAAGATATAAAGTAAAAGTGCAATGCATAAAAGTGCATGCATCAGCTTAATGCTGTCAATGCACATAAAAGCTAATAATAATAATAAACTAATATTAATAATAAATGTTGTTATGATTTGTTAAATAATTGGTTTTTATAATAAATCAGCTCTTAAAAAATACCTTTCATTATCAATGGTATTATAGACGGCCAAATAAATTGCTATAAGTTTTGCGAACGATGCTATCACTTAATTCAAAATACAAAAGAAGTAAAAAAAAAAGTAAAATGTTTATGAAAGTAGGTAGGTAACTAATAGCTAAGCCTCCCGTCGCTCATGCAGTTGCACCCAGTGCTTATGCAATGGATAATCCAGCCCCTCAGCCACCACCCTCAGGACGTTTTTGGCACTAACGCGTATGCAATGCATCAGAGAGGCGGTTCGTTTGCGAATGACGGCATAAAAGTCATCGGTCTCGGCCCTGCGAACATACCTGATGTACTACAATACCTTGGCAGCCCATTAGCATACTGAAACCGTTATTGTACTGAACCTTCAAGGTATGAAGTGTTTTCATTGTATCTTTACACAAAGGCTGCACCCCTAGATTTTTTTACAGATATAATAAAATAATACTAAATATATAATACTGACAGATACAATAACAATACTGACAGATATAATATCAATAATAAAGGAATTTGTGTCTGATTTTGTGTGATTTTCTGTATTTAATTCTAATAAAAGTGCCCGTTCTAGTGACCGTTTTCCAAAAATGAGGGGCGGCATCTTTTAATGAGGGGTGGATTAATGAACTATGTTTACGTTTTCCAGTTTTAAGTTACGTTTTCTATTAATAAGGGGCAGATTTAGTGAGGGCGGCATCTTTGTCTCATTTCTCTGCAATGATCTATCCTATTCCTCTGTAATACGTAAACTTATAGTGTGGTGATTTGTGTGTTAGCGTACTTTATGTGAAAAGTTGTTGACAAAGAACTGTTGAAGTTCTGCTGCATTTAACAGGGATAAAGATGTCCTAAAGCTTTTGAGTCATGTATAGACTATTTTGCTTTATTCATTCAATATTACATTCGCAGATCACTGTATTGGGTGGAGACCAACCACTTGGGCATTGGCCGATTGATGACTTCCAAAACGGACGGTTCAAACTTAAGGCCGTTTTTCGGACGAAACTCCCATTCCAAAGACCGCTTTCCGATGTGCAACTGTCCCGAAAACCTTTCCGTGATGAAGAGTTTTGTGCTTGACCTCACTAAGGAAGACGACCATAAAATCTTCTGGGTGGATGCGTGGACTTATCACATTGCAGCCAGCGATATGGATGGTTGCAGATGCAGAGTCATCGTCAACGCCACAGATAATCGGAATTATGGTATGAATTGTTTTTTTTTATCAACTTATTAAATAAAGGCAAAACGGTGTTTACAATTGGAGGCTTGGAAATACAAGGAGAAAAAATTATTTTAAGAAACAAAAGACTGAGGAACTTTGATTTACATGTAAATATATATCCCAAGCTTAAATGAATTTGGTCTCTATGTATTTCCTTTAATAGTAATCAAACGGAGATAAATTAACACTTAGTCTATTTATATCCTGAAAGATTTTGAATTAAACGTATAAAATATAATCTTAATTAAAAAAAAATCTAAATAGGTCGGTCTTCTTGTTTTCTCACGCCTCAAATTTGCAATTACAGTTGTCCATATGGACAAAGGAGCTTTTATTTGTGTCTGACAAAACTGTGAAGTTTTCAGAAGAGTTGGGTGAGAGCCACTAAAGCTCAATACGTCCGAATTGGATTTTAACTCGATTTACAAGTCAGAGCATCCAAAGTTCATTGCGTATAGTTTTAGTCCTACTGGGCTTCGGACGGGGCCTAAAGAGGTCATGCAGCTCGGGTCCTAATGTTCAACTCATATTATCAAAGCCGGCCCGACTCACGGCTCAACTACCATCTGGCGGCCTCCCCGAAGAGGGACTCAACCTGGTGAAGTCGACCGCTGGTCTGAGGGAGAAGACCTTGGGCCACCCTGGGTAATTGGAGCACTGGTCGGATTACCGTCATTTGCTCAATTGGCGAACAGCCGGGGGAGTATGGAATCGTAGTGCGACCTAGAAATCAAGGATAGACATGTACCTCAAGGTCCCTATCTTTAGAAACAATCCATCGGCCACCCATTCTCAGGTGAATATCTTATCGAGTAAAGGACCACGGCTTTCAATAATTCGGAACGAATTGGAGCTATCTTAAGGCAGAAGCCGTGCAAGTAACTACAACCCTGCGACCAGACGGGAGGTGGGAGAAATCTGACCACATCTGGCAGCGAGGGCACGGGGGTTCCTACTGGATTTGAAAATTCCCAGTGCCTTGTGATAAGGAGTCAGATTCCTGTGGACAATGGCGTAGTTGGATATGTGGATATGTATTCTCACAATTCCTTACGCCCATCTTTAGGTGATATAATGATAAAGTTCATTGAAACGCATCGGGTTTTCGAGTTCGCCTGAGTTTGGTCTTAAACCAACCCTTGGCTTTGACATTTCTGACCCTCTATTATGATAAATTACACTGCAGTAAAATATCATATATTAGAAAGGAACAGAACGTCCGGCCGTCGTGCTATCGAAAAACAGTGCTCTGAGTCACAAGGTCCAAAATGCAATTAAAATGATTTGTGGATAATTTTGCCAGGTTTTCCTCTTATGTTTCGAGATGTCAAAGATGATGTTGTATTGCCTATTCATATTAAAGGGAAACATTCTTGAGATGCATGGTAACACTACACATATGGATGACTGCTTTTTATCAACACGTCAAAACACAATGTGTATGTTGCTCTCATATCCTCCACATTTGGCCAACACCATTATACATATAAGCTCTGCGAACCTATAACTATATTTCTTATACTCTATAATCTGCCAGAAAACAGATTGAACGAGCACATAACAAAATGGCTCTTTAACTAATGAATAAACGAAGTAGAAGACCATATTTCAAAAATTGACCACTAATCATAATATGGTTCCTCTATTATTTAATCAAAAATGCTCTTAAAAATCGTGTTATGTAGAAAATAATAAAAATCCTACTATGTACATATTGTGTTTATGCATAGTATCCGTTATTATAATTTATAATGTATTACAAGCCATGTCATTCATTATGTAGTATTATTAAATGTTATTTTGATTGCCGTATGTACTGACATTTTCTGATCCTTTGCCTAAACACAAGTATCATCTTAGTTAGGCGACAAAGGCTAGCCCTAATTTATGGTACGAATTATATTAGGTACTATTTCACATAGTACATTTTGGATATTATAGCTAGTGAGTTTTTCTTTATGCATCAACATTAAATAAGTGAATAGAAATAAAAAGTCCTCAATTCCACAGAGATAAAGCAGCTTTAAATATTGTCAATGCTTGGTAATTTCCCAGGTCTTCCCCCAAACTACATCACCCTCGATGCCAAAAGCTTATACTGGTCCAACACGACGCAGAAGCAGATATTTACCTCTGCAAAATCTGCTACTTCAAGACTGGACATTCGAAAGGTGAACATAACCGCCGGTTACAAGATACAATCGATCTCGCCAAGACTGCAACAGTATCCCTCTAAAAACTGCCTCGCTACAAAGCAAGCCTTCTTGAACATTTCGCTGCTGGAAAGCTCGCCGAATAGCTTGACTCTACTGCTGCCGGACGCTGATGTTTTGCCCGTTTGCAAGAAGCTCGGATATGAAATGGCGACGACTTACTACACAATATTATATCAGCCTTATATTGAAGGCGATACGACTGAATGCACCGAAAATGCTTGCACATCTGTGAAAAGTTTTAAGAATCATGTGGTGATTAATGGCTTGACACCATTGACGAAATATTTATTTTACTTGCAAGTGAACAATTATTATGGAGAGTTGAAGGAAATTAAGCCCGTGACTGGACCCGCGGTTGTGCTAAAGACTTTGGCTGGAGGTGAGTTTTATTTTCTTCTGCTTACCTTAACTTAAACTCAACCGTTCTTTTGGTAATGTCCAAACCGGATACTACAGTGCCAGTACCGGATTATCCTTATAGCAGTAATAGCATTTTCTGCGGGTCCTGCGATTTAGGGGCATTTGCACAGGATTATATTGTCAAGGATGTCGTGTTGTTCGATTTTGTAAACATTTTTTTTCTGCTTATTGGCGGGGTATTCTTTCTATTGCATTATCAGTTGGAAAATTGACTAGGCGATCAGCATGTGCCAATGCAACAAAGGCTGTTTCACACAGGTTTGGTGAGATAAAAAAATTCTTTAATTATAATATTAGTAATGACAATGACCAGAAAGCAGACAGTCTTAAGGTGACTACCTCTCTTAAACAGTGAAAAACTGACATTTTGCGATCAAATTTAAGTGACTCCCGCGTGCATTTAAACAAAAATAAAAATATGAGTCTTATAGTAAATTTCTTAATCTTTAGTACTATCATTGATTCAATAACACTGTTAGATTGCTCAATCCCATACAAGAAAATAGCAAGCGATTTCGATTAGTTAGGAAGCGAAAATTAGATGGCGTTAGTTGCGTTTGGAAGCGAATATATAGGTGGCGACCTGCGCATATAATAGCGATTTATTTGGAGGTCTATAATAACATTGATAGTGAATGGTTATTTATAAATGACTGATTGGTTATGAAAACTAAGTTATTTAATTACAGATAACAATAATAGTAAATAATTAGCGCCATTTATGAGATATTTAATATGACATTGATTTTAATAAAATCAAATAGGATATTTATAATACTTCCAAAGGCATTTTTCTCTATCAGCAAATAGTTTGTACACAGAAATCAAACTGAAACTATTAACTGCTTACCTACAGATGGTATCATGGTTATTATTTTCTTATTCCATTGAATTTTTTTGTGAGATGAAAATAACGCCATATGTCTACCGCTGTGTGATGTAATTAGCATATTACAATATTGACATGTTCTCCATGTGTGATAATATACATAATTTTGACGCTCTGCCGGCTAGGCAGCAATGGCGTAATGGCTCTGAACTCGGCTACGTAAATATGTATCACGAGTTCAAATCTCACTGATATTTACTTTTTTTCAAATTTGTGTTTTGGGACATAAAAAAGCACTTATCAAATAAATGTTCTGAACTATTTTCAATTTGTTTGATTTTCTATATCTCTTCTTCTTTAGGCACAATGAAAATATTAAAAACTTCGATGGATCAACTCGAGCAAGACCAGGAACGAGATGCTGCAACCATAACGACATTACAATCTGAGAACGAGAATCTACGCCAGATCACAGCTGGATTGAAGCAAATATTAGACACCTTGGATCAGCGTGGTATGAATTACAATATAGAAATTCAAGAAGTTCCAGAAAACAAAAACGAAAACATTACCTCCATAGAACCAGCCTCTGCTCGCGTGTATCGATATCACTGTGCCGTGGCAATATTACAAAGTGTCATCGAGTCTCTCAGCTACCCGACCTATACTCGGTCAAGAAACATGGTGGTATCTCTATCCGGTCCTCGTATAAGAGACGAAATTATCGCCGCCACGAGAAAATACAATAAATGGCAACGGACACCTTGAACAGCAAACACCTCGAAATCAACGGAGAGACAAAAGCTGTCTACGTCTGCGAAAATCTGTCTCGTAACATGAAAAAGCTCCATGCAGCCACGCGAATTTCCGCCAAAAATAAGGACTATCGATTGTCTGGATAAGAAATGGCAAAATATTCATAAGAAAGAACGACTCAACGCCTGTAATTATTATTAGAAACTTTTGTCGACTATCCGCAGAACAACGGATGACAATTGACGGCACTTCAGTCTACCCTGGACAACGGCGGTTGCAATGTCGCCGAAACGTCGGGTGCTATAAACTTCACGCGGTAAATTCGTTTTATCTTATTTATAATATTCTCCTAATACTATGGAAGAGTAGGTTGAATGGAAAGTAAATGGTACACTGGTAGACAGACAGACAACAAAATACAACCACACAATTTCCGTTCGTTAGATACCTAGGGATAAAATGTATTACCAAAAAATCAGAATTTTACGGTTTTTACACATTTACTACTAAAACGGAATTAACGGTAGAAATAGCAAAAAGAAAAGTTATTGGCCATGATAAGACGCGTACAATGAGGTACATGTTGCCTGGGGTTAATCCATCTATTTAGACAAAAATAACGAGAAGTGAGAATGTCAATGATATGAGCCGAAGTTTGAGAAACCCTTGGGTTTCCCCCCTGCCAAGTTTAGAGTTGTAAATGCATACATGAAGAAACGACAGTAATTTATGGAGAATCGTAAGTAAGTACACACGGAGCAGTCATGGAATTCACCGACCCATCGGTGGTGTATTATGATGGGACCCACCGAGTCGGGCCCATCATAATACTAATGTTACAATTTTGGTGGGTGAGCGGGGGATTCCGCACTAACAACCGGCTGTGGTAGGTTTAGGACAGCTGTCTTGCCACATGTGAGCGTGCATCTTACCGCCCATTTACTCCCCCTTCGAAGCCATAGTATTTAAGGTGCGGAAATCGCGGTTTTATATATTTTTTTCTAGGGATCAGCTAATTATTTTCCTGAAATCGTAGATAGTAGAAATCGACCACTAACGAAAAAGCGTTATGCGGGGCGCGTGAGGTGACCGCGTCGCTTGAAATCGCCGCTCAGGCCGTTAGTTCAGCCGGCATTTAGCGTTATACGGGGCGCGTGAGGCGACCGCGCCGCTCGATATATCATTTGTATAGACGTGTTTATATTTGTAAAAGCGTAAAGAACTTCGTTCCTGACGAGGGTCCCCCGACCGCACACGTTTTTTTTTGTTTTTCGTACTCTTTTTTTTTAAATAAAAGAATAAAATTTGTCAATTGTATATTTTAGCATAAAATCAAAGCGGGTCTGACATCTTTGATAGGTCAACAATCTGGTTAATTTAATATTGTCTATTCCCGGGATTGATTTTGTAATACAATATGTTTAATCTGTAATAATGCATATTCTCTGAATTAAACAGTTGACGTGAG
>JAOPUG010000376.1:7058227-7079128 GCA_027564375.1 Micropterix facetella | reverse complement strand
TAGTTGTACAGATTCGTTATGAGTAAGTTCTCACCCTGAAGTTTCAGGTTGAGTTCATTGATGTGTTTTAGTAAATCGGCATAAAAGGCTATCTGCCATAACCAATCGCTGCTTGACAGTACAGTCAATGGATGGTTTTTTTCATTCAGAAATACCTCAATTTCTACTCTCAGGGTGAAGAATCGCTCCAACACTATTCGACAACTGAGCCAGCGAACAGCTGTATAATACAGCAGGTTCGGCTTCAATTTCAGAAAGGAACGACTGAAACTGGCGACGATTCAGGGCATGGGAACGGATGAATTTGACGTCTTTACAACTGGTTCCAGAACGGTAGACATATTTAGGTATTTAGCACATAGTGCTTTCTGATGGAAGGCGCAGTGTATACTTATAGGCTAAGAGCAGTCAGCATTGGCAAGGTCTTTGATTATTTGACCAACCAATCCTGTTCTTTGTCCTGACATATGTTTACCTTCATTGGTGGTGACACATTTCAGTCTCTTCCATTCAAGGTTATGCTCCATCATTGCTTTTTCAACTCCTTTGAAGATATATCACCTGTCGCAGTTACATGCATGCTATGGACAGCAAGGAGTTCTTCCGTGATTTCAAAGTTTGTGTTTACGCCTCGAACAAACAACAGCAACTGTGCTGTTATCTGATAAATCCGTCAATTCATCGAGAGCCAGTGAATGGAAGTCAAACTATTTCGATTTTTCATTTAGCCGACAAATAATATTCTTCCTAATCTCTTCATCTTCGCGCGATGGTATTCGCTGACAGGCTTACAGTTTAAATACATCCACCTTATCAGAGCATATTTCTACTGCGGCCTCTATCAAATATGCCTTTACTAGCTCTCCATCTGTAAATGGTTTTCCTCGCTTAACCAACATATAGGCCACACGAAAACTGGCTCTTGTTGCAGCTTTTTGTTTACTGTTCATGTTCTTGAACAAGGACTGTTGAGTTTGCAGACTGCGTTTCATAGATTCAAGTTTTTCATGACGATGGGTACCAGTATATTTCGTGTAGTTTTTCGTGTGCTTTGTTTCGTAATGTCGTTCGATATTGTATTCCTTCAGTACAGCGTTGACTTCATTACAGATGAGCATTGAGCCCTTTACGACAATTCTATCATGAAATATTTCATGCCCCATTGTTCTTGAAAAACTCTATATTCACTATCAACCTTCCTTTTCGTAGACATCGTTAGTAAGTACACTTTTTACGTTCGATTCACGATAATTGCGACCGTACTCGCTCAGACAAGAGGACCGGCGGACTGGCAGACTGATCAGTTGGTACCTGGTGGCACTGTACCGCACTGCGCTGCTCGCGTACCATGTTTACTCTAGGAAAGCAGCTCGCCCAGGCACAACTTAGGATGAATTAAAAATAAATGTTTAGGCCACAAATGGGCTGAATAAAGTGGCGCGGTGGGCCGTATCCGGCCCGCGGGCCATTTCGAGACCCCTGATATATCCGATTGATCGAAGTGTTTCCGCGCAATGCGTCAACGTCACATGCAATGGTGACGTTCAAAGTATGATGCAAGCCGCACAGTATCGTGGAATTACCAAATAATATTTCTTATTACAGAGAAACTTACATGGATGTGATGAACGTTTCCGTATCACAGCAGAGGGTGCCATATTATGGTGTTAATGAACTGAATGAAGTACATGACCTTCTATACAAAGAAGGATGGAAACTACTTTATAACGGAACAGGTATTTGTTTTGCATATTGTTTTAAAAACCTGACATATTGAGTAGTAGGGTGTATAATAGCTATGTACGGCTACCAGGCTTGACGACCCCATTTTGTAAATATTCATAACATTGACTGGCTTGAAAGAGTGCAGAGACCCTTCGCAAAGCTACTGCGGATACTAAGACAGTTGAGTTTTCGAGGAGAGGTTACGAGCCCTGGGACTCACAGCATTGGAGGAACACAGAAAGTGACGGGACTTGATCAAGACCTGCCATATACGTTCGGGATACTACAACTGTGCTGATATTAAACTAATGTATGCATTTAATAAGAACTCCAATCTCTCAAGGAATGACTTGAAGCTATCGTGGACAAGATTCCCGATGAAACCACACAAACAGATTTGTGGATGATTGAAACAAACTTTGAAACAGTGTCATGTGTATTAATAATATTAATATTTAAAAAAACAGACTGGATAGTTTGATTGAGTTAGGAAAGACTGACTGAAAACAAAATGATCAATCGGAATAGCCACATCAACTTATGCTGCTTGGCCGTTTATTATATTTATAATAATAATATCAATAAAAAAACTCCTAATTTCGAAACTGAAAGAAGATTTTATTTTTCAGAAAACTACTGGATTATTGCTGAATTAAAACTGAGCGAGAAATATACATTCTACGTGCAAGCTTTGAATTCTTATGGCTGGAGTGACTTATCAGAACCGAGCGAAGAGTTTGACTTTACCGACGCTGCCATGATGGCCATTCATCAAGATCACTGGAGCCTCGTTCTCTCTGTTGGAATACCCATTCTGGCCGTACTGTTCAGCCTGGTTATCGTCGCATTCATCTATAGTAAGTTTTGCCTTATATGTCTATTATTAGTAACGTTGTAATTTTTTTTAATGAGCAGCATTCAGGAAACCTAGAAATGTCATAATTTACCATCAAACAAATATGTCCTACTTCTTCTTTTTCCAAACTGGCGATTTTTATTGATACTGCACCGGTCCCGGTTTCCTTTTTACCGTTGTCGGCCAAACCTAGTGGAAATCAGCTATCTTCGGGTCAAGATCCGCAGTGTCCCTTTAGCATCCCAGGAGAATCAGTGTAATAACAAAGAGTGCGCTATTCTTCTTCTGGGACCATGTCCGCTACCGAATGTTGGTTATCATATTGGCTATAACAACTTTATTAGCCGCCACTCGAAACGAGGATATGTTACATTTGCCAACACTGAAGCTCACCAGGCAGAGGTGATCTTATCAAGATCACTTCTCGCAAGATCTTAACTTTTAATATAATAAATGAATACTACGATTGCCCAAGCCTTAGTTCCATCTTTAACCCTAACAACAACCATCTGCATGGTCACCAATTTAGGTTTAGCAAGACAAATTTCAAGACTTTTTGGCTAACTGGATAATGGGTGCATGGAACAGATTACCAGAACAAGTTGTTGATGCAAGAAATAACAACTATTTCAAAAATCATCTGCATACCTATCCAGCTTTGGAGCCACAGATATATGTGCTAATAATAATAAGAATAATAATTTTAGATGAATCGGTGTATATTAAATTATATCTGGACCAATCATTATCTAAGACATTCATTTTGTCTTAATTAGCCGAGAGTGATTCTATATCCACCCCCAAGTTCAATAACACCCTCGGGTCATATGTTACCCCCTCAACCCTGTATAAAAATAGGAGTGGGGGGGGGGTTGTTCAGATTATGCAGCAAGCTATCACTATTTAATCTAAGTAACTAATATCTAAGCTATTTATGTGCCTGTCTGTTTTTACAGTATTCAAAAGGAGAGTGGACAAAAAATTAACGGCCGTATCTCTAGGCATTGGAGCAAACGGTGGTCGCGGCACGGACATAGAGCTGGCAACGCTGCGTTCTCTGCCCCGTGGCCGCCAGGCAGCAAACGCCCTCTATGGACAATCACCTGCTCCTATCTTCACCCCGCTGTCGCCTGACGCAGATTTGGCAGTGTTGCCGCATATTCCCAGGGAGAGAATATTTCTCACAAAATTCCTCGGTTCGGGCGCCTTTGGAGAAGTCTTCGAGGGTACTGCAAAGGGGCTGCGCGTCGACGGACAGGATACCAAAGTTGCTGTCAAGGTAAATTTATTTATTTATTACTATATTGATATTTAAACAAAACATTGACATTAATTGCTAGTTATATTAAGTTTAAATATATATAATTTTGACAATGCTTCGATAATACAAATATACAGCTTACTTATTTATAACATAGGTAGAATATGTCTTAATAATTATGTATTATTAAATACACATACAAAAAAAGAAGAAAACATGGCAAGATATTCATAACTAAAGGGAAAAAAAGAAAAATCTAATATTCTTTCAAAAGTTTTAGAACATTTTGTTTGAATTGCTGAAAGTGGCATTGAATATATCGATATGATTGTCCTTGTGAAGATTGTAAAGAAAAACGTATTCGAAAGATGACATTGTAATACCCTGTATTGTGTTTGCTAAGGGCAGTCGAAAGAGGTTTGAAGTACTCAAATTTCTCGGCAAAACATTAAATAAAACTTTGTGAAAACAGCAAACGTCGACCATATTATGATGTATTATTTTGTGAAGGAATACTAAGTCGATCAGTTGTGGGCATTCGCTGAGTTGTACAATTTGGAATTTCTGAAGTCTCGCTTCATAGTCTACGCTTCATAGTTTAATCTTCATGTTTAAGGCCATACCGGATATCAAGTATTCTCAAAAATCTTTTGTACAGATTCAATTCTATCTGAATATGTCACAACATAAGGATTTCATATTAACAAACAAAATTGTAAATGGGAGCGCACTAATGAATAGAGCAGAATTATACTCTGTAGACTTTTGAATCGCTTAATAATTCTAGTTATAAATCCTAACATTTTATTTGCTTTACCTACAATATTTTCTATGTGTGTTTTAAATAGCACCATTCGATGCAGTTTTGGAGTTTATGTGCATGATATTGGGGATTATGTCATTTTGTTTCTTTTACTCTTGACAAAAGACCAAAAGGGCTTTAAATTTTCTGACAACAATTCTTTCACGGAATTTAAGTATGTCCTATAATACTTTATTTAATAGTCTTTTTGCCATCGATCAAAGCAATGAGAATGTATCCCTGTCTCAAGAGTTGCTATATTTTTTGAATTTGTTTTTTTCTTAGAAGCAGAATCACCATATAGGGTTTTGGCTATTTGTATATTTCTTAACATGGAATTTTTTGCTGATTATCTTCCGGATATTACAACAGTCCACATTTTGCAATTCTGATTTACATTTATACATTGTATAAATGTAAATGTGTGCCTTTATAAATATTAAATTTTGAATGTTCACTGTTGACTGCGAGAGACGAAGTAACATTAAGGTTTAAAGTGATAATACTAAGTCCAGTATTATTATTTACATTTATTATTACAGTATTATTACAATTAAGATAAGGTTATTACAGTATTATTACAATTATTATATATTACATATTATTACAATTAAGATATATTACATTACATTATATTTTACATATACAAATAATTATATATTACAATTAAGATAAGTTATTACAATTAGTCCTCCAAATTATCAGAGAGGCCATTGCACTGATCAGAAAAGGACATACCAGTAAGGGCTTCGAGAAGGTCAACTTTGTGAAACCTGGAGTCAAAAAGCTGCCCAAAAATAGGTCTTAACCTTCGTCTATTCTGGGAGCAGCAAAGGACCACAACTTCAAAGTAAACAAGTACTACAACTTAGTAGATCGTTTAATGCGAAACGGATTCAAGACTGATCTTTTCGCTATGGAAGTCGGAGCAAGAGGACTACCAGCGAAGTCACTCTACAGTCTCTTCAAGAATCTAGGCCTGCCAAGATCGGTGCTGAGCTCATATATGTAAAGAGATTTGAAAGCGTCACTGGAGGCATCCTGTAGAATATGGACCGGTAGAGAGAGGGAGGTTGAGGGCGGGACTGGTGGGTCTCCGCATCCTAGTCATCTCTGACAAGCCTATGAGGGCTTGTAGCGAGCCTAAACCTAACATGCGCTGGAGAACTGTAAAGCAGCCGCTCACTAGTACCGTCCTCGTCTGACGCCAATGAGCCCGGATATGTTCGGTGAAGCCATTGCAAACTGAGTTGAACACCTTCTTTAAACTGGTATAAATTACATGTGGTCAAGAGGTTGCGAAGGGATACTGATTTAAAGCTATTACTGATTGATGGTACTAAGTATTGACTATTTGTGGGTTGAATCCAACTTGTTTCGGGATTGTTAAAATCTCCTAAAATTATGTTATCATGATCACGGTCAGAGAAAAGACACAGGCTTTGACACATTTCAAGGCATTTGTAAAAGCGGATGTAGAGATGTTCGGTGGTAAGCAGACCAAGCCAATATTATTGAAAATTGAGGAACCTACTATCAGCTGTAGCCACAAATCTTCGGCATCTGTCTGCCAAGTGGGTTTGTGAAAGGCACACATTCTATTAGACAATGCAACACCTCCCCCGATGCCGCTGCTACAACTTGACGATTCACGATCACGGCCAAAATACAGTATACCTGCAATCATATATCTCTCGATCAAGAAGCAAAGAAGATAAGTTAGTCTCCGTGAAACATATGATGTCATAATTGTTATTCAGAATTTCAAGTTTACATACATACATACATAAATACATACATACAAACATACACACATATATACACACATGCATATACACACACATACATACATACATACATACATCCATACATACATACATGCACATGCATGCATGCATACATACATACATATATATACACACACACATACACACACACATACACACACACACACATATACATACATACATACTTACATACTTTACATACATACATACATATATATATATACATATACACACATACATACATACACACATACATTTACAAACTGGCAGGGGGAAAACCCCAAGAATTATCAAACTTCGATCTCGGCCGACCCCACTTATGGCGTCTCGCTCGGTCGTCAGATTATAATTTAAGATAATAGAGGCAGTAATTCGAGTATGATTTCCGGGCCCAGAAATCATAAAAAATTGCAAGAATCTCATACATTCCATGCCCAGACCTCCAAAAAGTCATTCAAGCTAATATAATGATAATATGTCTTTTTATTTATAAGTAATAAACATGCAGGGGGAAAACCCAAGGAGTTAAATATCTAAAAACGATTATGATATCCTGATACTTAAAGCGCGCTTGTAATGACAAACCTAAATTAGTTGTATTTCATTTATTTGAATAAAAAACTAACCGTAAGTCGTATAGATCCCAAAATTAACTAGGCTCTGCGTCGATGTGACAAAGGGTTGTCAATATCTGGAAGAATAGCATTTTGTTCATCGCGATGGTCATAACTATCGATCGGTAGAAGATTTTTTTAAATCGAAAGTAGTTTACTCGAGTCATCGTGCATAGTAACAAAAAAATCGCAGGATTTCAAGACTTGGCCACTTATGTGGCCGAAGTAATATACATACTGCTAGTAAAAGTGATAGAGAGTGACGTCATCTATCAATTAAAAAATTACCCCATTGGCTGGCGTCCTCTATGGAAATTTTAGGTAGAAGCATACACGCTTACTGGGCATTGTAGGACATACTCCGGGCATCGCGGATGAAGCAACCGTCGGAGTCGTGGAATGGAGAAGGAGACAGGGGTGTATGTTATCTGTGCATGCCCAGTATTATTCGCAACAAGAGAGAGGATCACAGGAAATTACTCAGTAGATATAGCGGAAATATGCAGGATGCGACCTTTGTGCATTCTACAAATAGTGTGAGAGCCGGCTGTAGGACCTCAAGGCATGATATACAGGGGGTCACGTACAAAGGCTCCACAAGGAGAGCCAAGTGCGTCGGACTATTGACAACTAACCCCAAAAACAATCATCGTAACCCCTCCCCTCCACAAACACCCGTCGCCATCTTAGTATGCAATTTTGGGAAATTCATCCCCCACCCATATTTACTTCATATAAAACTTTTCTCTATACTTATTTTCAAACAGACTCTGAGAAAAGGAGCGACTGATCAAGAAAAGACTGAATTCCTCCAAGAGGCGCAGTTAATGTCCAACTTCAAGCATGAGCACATTCTTCGAATGCTGGGAATTTGCCTGGACAACGATCCTCATTTCATTATCATGGAACTAATGGAAGGCGGGGACCTTCTCAGCTACTTGAGAACAAAACGGCAGCATTTGGTATGTGTAAAGGAAATAACAAATTTATTAATTGGTCTCGTTGATTTATTTAATTTAATTTTTACGATTTTCAGTACACACCAGACTCCCTCACGCTACTCGATTTGATAACGATGTGCGTCGATGTGACAAAGGGTTGTCGATATCTGGAAGAAATGCATTTTGTACATCGCGATTTGGCGTGTCGTAATTGCTTAGTGTCGCAAAATGTGAATGGAAGGATTGTAAAAATAGGCGACTTTGGACTCGCTAGGGATATTTACAAAAACGATTATTACAGAAAGGAAGGAGAAGGTATGTTGGTATTGACGATATAATTATTTTAAAATAAACTGGCGAAAGAAAAAGGGCATGCCTATTTATGTAGTTAAACCAGCCATAGACTTTGGCATAGAATCGGGCATAGACCATAAGGTGGAGCACTATTAGGAAACCCACACTAAGATTAATAAGTTCCTACATGACACTTTCTAGGGGTAACTCGAGGAAGACATTGGGTGTCTTCACTGGCTACTGCCGACTTAACAAGCATATGCACACAGTAGAGATAGCCGACGACCCCGTGTGAAGGGTTGTGAAATTACATGCATGGCTTTGGTTATAAGAGAGAAAATAATGGGCAGATATGAGGTTGATATATGAGGCCTCCGTCGGCCATGGTTTCTGTAATTGGTCTCCCAGGTGAGCTGGTTGCAGGATCTATAATATAGACTGGTTGACAATAGATATATAGGTAGGGGTAAGCTACAATTAGGGATGCATGATTCCGGGATTTTTTAGAATCGAAATTATAGTCGTGAGTAGAGTAGTACTTGATTAAAAGTAGTAAAAGAAGTAGTCGATTACTACTTTTATTTTTTTAGCTGCCGAGTCACCATGGGGATCAGCGATGCGTGATCGATCCGTCCGATTACTGCTATAACCTCAATTCTAAAAAGTCTCAGGTTGAAGCATAAGGTGATGTACGGTCTCGATTCTCTACCGAGTTATTACTACAACCGACGACGGACGAGTGCCGCCACAGCGGGTGTGCAATACCTCGATCTCGATGATTGTCAAAAGGTCTTGAGTTCCACGAGAGCTTTTAAGAATCGAGATCAGAATCGTGCATCACTAGCCATAATGACCCTAAAAGTAGGGCTAAGTGTGGATAGTCATATAATAGGTCGTATATAGTCAATAGTCGTATAATAATGATTTTTTGTTTTTTATTTTGGTAGTTATTATGTTTTAGTCTCTAAGTTCCACTACGTCTATGTAGATATTAATGTGAAATTATGTACACTACGAATTAAGTAAAAGTGTATTAATGTATATAAAATATTGTACACCTTATAGGTAAACTGTATAGCACATAGTAGTACCTATCGATTCTGTATGACCAACTTAACAGTACTCAATAAATACATTATTATTATTATTATCCCTCATGCAATCATCATAATAAGATTATAAGGTCCTAGATCTGTTTGTAAAAGAAAATAAATCATTCTTTTTATTATTGATAAGTTGCATGGGCAATGTGGGCAGTGACAACTTTGTTAGTCTCTGTTATCCCATAGGCCCTATTGTTTGAGATTTTGTTCAAACTTCTCTCTTTCTCTCTGTTAAAACTTCTAAAACTTCTGTCTGACATACAAATTTGGAAACCAATATTCTTATACAAAGTTATCCAAAATGGGTAGCGGTAGTATAAAGTAAAATTAAAATAATACCATAAAACATTCACTATATTTTATTGATATTTTGTAAAACTATACTTAATAGTAATTTGTATGGTAAAAATATGCTATCCAAATAAAATCCATTGCTGACACTCTAATCTGCAGTTAATATTTTCGATTACGCATCCCACTTCGCTCCTGAGTTCAATATTTTAGTACTAATATTGACTTTAAATTAGGTAATAGTGGCTGGGTTGCTATGATAAACTTATTTTTTATGTAACTTCCCAATGATTAATTAGGTGGGATAAAATTGGCATTTTGGGGTGCAAAAAGTCACCCCACCCCTTCTTGAAATTATAACCCTATCATGAAATTTGGGAATCAAAAGATTGACATCATCTTACATCATATTATGGTATCTGAATTAATTTCTTGCTGTGGTTAGTTAAATGATATTTTTTATTTGATGTTTTTAAATTGTATTATTTGCATTATTCGTGAATTGATTTAAATTAAAATTAGATTACATTAAATCTGTCTCCTTCACTTTTTAACAGTATTTGAATTTTGAGAGCAGTGATATTTTGTTTTAAAGTTAAGGCTTGATTATATTTGGGGGCAGGTATTTGTAGAATAATACGTAGTTTCAATTATTTCGAACCGTTTTCTTTTAATATTAGTCCTGTAATTAGTAGACGACATGCCATTAATGATTAAAATTATGGTTCTGATAATAGCCATCCCACGCAAAAAGCTCAATCTCCCTGAGCCCTCGATGTCACTTCACCAAGTAAACGACGAAACAAAGTACCGTTATCTTTTTTGATATTCTGTATATTTTGTAGATTTTCATTGTTATTTAAAGCCTTTTTAAATACGTTTTAATTGCAGGTCTCCTCCCAGTGCGATGGATGGCTTCAGAATGCTTAGTGGATGGGGTATTCTCTGCTCGTTCAGATGTTTGGGCTTGGGGCGTCCTCTGCGGGGAAGTTTTATCATTGGGTCAGCAGCCTTATCCTGCGAGGACGAATGCGCAGGTTCTGGCCCACGTACGAAGGGGAGGCGCGCCTGACCGACCGCCCAATTGCCCCGATTCATTGTAAGTATATCTAACTAATTTAGGGTCTCCTTTTAGCGTCACATCCCGTCCCTGGTACCAGCGCTCGAAAGGTTGCAAGGCATCGAAAACGCTAACAACCTTACAAAGATGAGAGCCAATATGCTCTCGTAGGACCTTAACATGGGACTGAAAAAAGAAGTCCAATTACTGGAATGAAATTCCAGGACAGAGACAAGTGAGGAAATTATAAACCTGGTATTGTCTCTCTTGCGCATCCCGTCCGTCCGTAAACTCTTCGTCCCGTGCGATCAAAACACCCAACCGCTGCGGCCGATGTAAAGTTTGGGTCTGCCACCTCTGCCCTGTGTCACCCCCACACTGCACTCCCATCTAGTGGGGGGTCTATTGTAGTCATGCAGCTCTGCAGCTCGCAGCTCGGGTCTCAATGTCCATCTCAATGGCTATGGCGGTCGGCCCGACTCACAACTCAACACCCGAAGAGGCAGCCTCCTCGAAGAGGAACAAAACCGGTGAACCCGCTGTGCATGGTAGCTGATCTGGGGGAAGAACTCGGGCGACCCTGGATGTCTGAGCGATGGTCGGCATGCCGGACTTTGCTTGACAACTTTCTTGAAGAGGGGCCCCCTATATCTCAGATTTATGCGGTGACATGATCTGAGCCCAGAGTATCCCGGTAAAGCATCATATGCAATCGGTGAAAACTTCGGATGGATGGTTGCTTCAAACGCTGGTCGGTCTGCTGGCCGTTTCCCAATAACGAATAGCCGGGGGAGTTTGGAAGCGCAATGTGGCCTAATAAGCTATCTATCCTTAGAAACGATTTTTTGGCAACCCGATCTCGGGTGGCAAGCCGAGTAAAGAGCGCCTCGGGTTTGCGATAATTCTAGTGAGGAATTACCGCTTATTTAAGGTAGAAGACTATGCAAGCGACTTCGAACCCGCAACCAGACGGGAGTTCGAAGAAATCTGACCAAATCTGGTAGTAGGTGGAGCTTAGTACGTGGATTCGTCTTCGTCCCCAAGTCTCTGTGTTTCATTCCAGGGTAATATAACGAACAGATCGTTGAAACGCTCTGGGGTGGCCAGGTTCGCCCGTAGCGGTTGACAAATTCAACTGCATTCCCCTCTCCCATCCAAGCGCGCCAACCCCTCTTTATGTTGACGGTCTGCCCAGCCGAACAGACAAAAGATCTCAACTCAACTTACATTAACATAGTTCATATTATATTTACAGCTCCGGTAGTTATTTTATGTTTCAACTTAAAATAGTATTATTCACTTAATTAAAAATAAATCGCAAATCAAGGTTGCCAATCGTTGCCTGACCTGAGGCACCCCCAATTCGGCCTATAACACACAAAAAATAATTACCCTCCAAAAAATCACCCTGCCGCCAGGCATCACAAGGATATATTCCCATGCCTTATCCACTTCAGCCAATTTATCGGACGTCACACATGAACCATCCAGCCTACCTAAATAAACATTTATATTTGAAATTTCTTCTATTTTGAATTTCACTTTACAATTCAAAAGTGCAAAAACGTATGGCCGACATATGTAACTTTAAATTTATTCTAAACGAATTCTTTAATTTCAGATATAAACTTTTACAAATGTGCTGGAGCTACAATCCAGACCACCGACCAATGTTCAAGTATTGTCTCGAAGTGCTCGAGGAGCTCAAGAGTAAGACGAGCCCGGACACTCAACTGCCGACCTCATCGGTCGACGGCACTCCAGATTACTTAACGGTGCTCCCTGATGGTATGATATGATTTTATGCATTAAGCGACGAACGCCTCGAATCATTCATTTTCTAAATTTGAAATCATCTCAGAAAACGCATGTCTTGAATGTGGTTGTATTCTTTCAGCGAATGGTGTGTCTAACAGAGCTTACTTTATGGATGAAAATCAAAATAACCGAACGGCAGGTAAACTGAGTCTTTTATGTCGGTTTATGGTGTAGTTATCGTTTGGTGTGGATTTTTCATTCGACTAATATAGTTCACTCATTTTAATTCATTTCATGGAATGCTTTCATACATACAGTGAATTTTTTAATAACCTTTATTGGAATCACAAATTTCATTGCCCATTTCTTTAGTTTCTTCGGCCCAAAACCTTGGTATTTATTACTACTGAAATCTTCATTTTGAGTATCACATTAGTTCAAAAGTGAATTGGGGCTTGTCTTGTCTTTAGCCTTATACAAAATAAGGAACTCTTTCAGTCAGGGTCACAATTCTAGCAGTTGACTACCTCTTTCAAACAGTGAAAAACTGACATATTCCAATAAATTTAAATGACTCCCGCGTGCATTTAAACAACCATAAAAATATGTGTCTTATTGTAAATTTCTTAATCTTTAGTACTACAATGCAAAATTTCAATATTTTGATTTTTTTCTGAAGAAAAATAAATAAAAGCTGAAGTCATCACCTTTTTGTAATTATCATTTTCCTTGGAATCTATAGAGGCAAACAACTCGGAAGTAGATTAAAATGTGATGATGCAATATTTTGCATTCTTTTTATTTTTTCATTATTCAACAAACCAAAAAAGATATTATTTGTCGTGCGCAATTTCAGAAGAATGGCATCTCTACACAAGTAATAATAGGCTTTCGGCGCATTGGCTTCCGCTGGTACTTCCCTTGGCAAATCATTCCGCTTGATTTAAGCAATAGCGGCACCTTAACACATTGATCATCTCGATATTTTTATTTCTTTTTTAATTATTGTTAGGTGCATGATTTTGTTTGTTTTCTGTAATTTCTGTTTAAGATAATAACTAAAATGCAAGTGAAACATGATTTATATATAATTTATTTTTACTGCATGAAAAAGTGTATATTGCGAAAGTGTAAAACATATGCATTGTTATATATGAAATTGTACAAAGGCGGCTTCAGTATATAAAATTATGAAAAATTGTCTCTTTTGCCACGGCACAAGAAAGCTCGACTAGTCGACTTGACCTATATTACATCGACTAAGACATGGATCCAGATGTGCCACTAGAAAGAAGCAAGATACACTAGGTACTGCGAAGGATGGGTTTATGATCTATCATAGCGATTAGCGGAAGAAACGCTCGTCGTGTGTTTCATATGGCTTAGTTTTCGTATGGTGTACCGAAGGTATAGTAATGGCATATACTAAGTAATCCAAAGTGTTTGTCTATGCTTATACTGTCTCTGACACCATTCTCCAGAGAGTAAATGAAGTTAAAGATTTAGGCTTGAATTTGACAGCCGTCGGTCTAACTTTCCGAAGTCACATCTCTGAATTAGTCTCGAAATGTCTCAAGGTACTGGGTTTCGTACTTTGTAATTTGAAACACTTTAAAAATGTCCCATTCTCCGTCTCCTTTACGACACCATCTTGCAAGTACTAGAAATAAATGCGCCCATAATATGGTCTCTGCAAACTTGCGTACATTAGGGCAGTACAAATAGTGTCGAAACAGTTCATTAGATTCTTGTACATAGGGCAATATGGGTATTATCCTTATTTATATCCCACAGCATCATTCTTGGAATAGTCGACCTCAACTCCCTTCAGTTTTTTTTTATGAGTTCCTTATTTATCAGCAATCAGTCGGTAGACTATGAGTCAATGTGGTGATGTAGCTTATTATCATGCCGAGTGTGCTCTCCAGTGAGAGCATCTACTCATCCTTGAGGCCTAGAGCTATTGTTTGTCTTGTAGCTCTAGGATGTTATGTCGCTTCAGTGGTCTCGCGTATTTCTGTATGGTCAGCTGGTATGCTAATTTATTGGGATGATTAATTAGCCATACCTTATATCTCTTGGATTTCCTCCTTCACTGTGCTCAGACAGAACAGAATTTGTCGCAGTTCATTGTTGGTAATATACCGTGGTACATTTGCTACTGCTCTCAAGATCTTATTCTGTAGTCTCTGTATGACATTAATATTTGAATCACTAGCGCTGCCCCAGAGTTGGATACCGTACATCCATATTGGTTTTAGAATGGTCTTGTATTAAGGAGTTTATTATCCAATGATAGTTTGAAGTTTCTCCCTAATATCCAGTAGAGATTTATATGTCGGATTGCAATCTCGTCTCTTGGTTTTTATGTGGTCTTTCCATGTCACGCATCGATCAAGGTGTAATCCCAGGATCTTACGCAATCTTTGTGCGGTAGTGTACTATCTACAAGTTTGGCCAGTGGATATCTTAGATATGCAAAACGTGCTTTATTTTTAGCACTGGAAATGCTCTTTCTAATAACACCATGTGTACCTCACGTAGTGGATTTTGGTTTTGTATGGCACTTTGCTATAACAGAGTGGTCACTAAGTAGGAATGCACATTATTGCACATAGCGGATTTTAGTAGTTAATTGGTGAGTCAGTTACAAAGGTTAAAATTAAAATGTTTAATGTATTTTTGTCGTCCCTGTAAAGTTGAGGAAAAACACACGGAGCGCAGCGACGATATCTCCCATCGATTATCTCAGCCAGTTTTAAAGCTATCAACCAGAAATTTGGCACAGATAGAACTTTCTGAACCACATCGACCGGCCTTTTACCTCGTTGCTAGTTTTTTGATGCCTGATGCACTCTCTTTTAACCCCTCTCCTCTTAGTTAAAATATAGGGATGCAATCGGTCATGATTAATTGTAGGTGTTTTCCCAATAAGAAATTCTAGATTTCTCTGAAATTATAGGCGGTGGCATCTGGAGTGCTTGCGAAGAAATGATTCGAGCGACAGAGGATCATGAGAATTTATCGAATATTGCAGAGAATAAATATCTCAAAATTAAGTACTTTTATTTATGTGCTATTTAATCAATCTTCCGCAAAACTCATCCACAACAATATTGGCGCAATAATAGCCTTTAAACAAATTTCAAGAAAATTGCACAATAATACCTGTCCTTCCCATTAAGTTTAGGGGCATCTGAGAGACTATTTTCAACTGATGTACTTATCGAGTGTGATTTAAAAAATAGGCTAACTTACAAATTCTTTGTTTATTGATCTGCCCATAATATTACTTAGGATGGGCCATATAATCTGATGCATGCTGATTGTCCGTATGTCTGAAGATTTCCTATGATCCGATCTTAACCAAATTTGGTGACCCTAAGCACCACCAGGTGGCACAAAATTCGATCCGTCGCGCAGGTGCTGCTGCAGGAGGATTCTGGTTTACTTGGCCTGGAGGAGGATCTGACCAATAGGTAGAGGGAGCAGTGTATATGAGTATTTTTTGGAATCGTGGTGACGAGAGAAACTTATTGGAATAGGTTTTGAGCCATTTTGGATAAGTCAGGGATTACCAATCACTGGACGGGCCAAAGTTGGCGAAGTATATCGCTATCTACTTTTCCTGTTATTTTAAATAAAAATCTTCTTATTCTCATAGATATTAGGTTAGCTCTGGCAAATACCTAAAAAAATTTAATAAATGACGGTTTAATTTAAAAAATAGTTGTAATTAATATAGTAGATTAATAACACACATTCATATAATGTCATTAGACTCCTTATGTATCTAGGTGTAAATAAAAAGAGACTAGCTGTACTGTTAACAGCCTTATTTTAATAAGTTTATGCAGGATAAATGAATCATATCAGAACTGTGACAATAATCGGAATCGTAATCGGCGATTATTTTTCGAAATAATTGGAATCGTAATCAATAAATAAGTCGTTGCATCCCTATAAAAAATGAAACATATACTAACATACAATAAAATTTTAGTCTCTGAAATCCATGTTTTCTGAAGTTTGTGTAAGAACACAACAAATGCCTGCAATTGTCGTACAGCTGCAACGCCCAGCGCCATTCAAATGACAGCATTTTATTTCTAACTTTTAGCGCTAATACCCTAATGCAGCATTTCCCATATGGTGGGTCGCGACTCGGCACCGGGCCACGAAAATAAAATACCATGTCGCAAATTGTCTCCTTGTTTAAACAAATCATACTTGAGAATGATCTTGCGAGAGGGATGTGATGTTTTCATCAGCGCAAACACCGCTGTACAAACTGACGAGTTATTGTCGTGAGTCAGTCAACGGGCCTTGTCTAAGGCCCGTGATGTCTACCGCTGGGTAATTGCCCTTTAGCGGTGCTTCATATGTGGAGGGCCCATTGACCTGGCTTTCTGGGTGTGCGGCAGGTATCCGGTAAGGCGAGTTATGAAATGCCCCACGATTTATATTTTACTTGCCCCATGCCATCTTCTCCATCATCGCTCACCTCAGTTTGACTTAAGCGACCAGTAAAATAGCGTGTGTATTTCTGTGGTGACTAGTATTACCTACGGCAGAACTGACCCTAGGTCACGAAGGCGAAGCATAAAAATAACCGGGCCAGGGCAAAATACTTTGGGAAACACTGCCCTAACACTTGCAATAAGCTTCCTACATATGTGTTTTCGCCTTTGTTGTTGAAAAATTATCCCTTCTCGTGAGCCAGCTTTTAGGTCAGTAGGTCGTCTGCTCTAAATTCTCCACGGATTTGTACACTTTTGATAGTTGTATCTACTTTCAGATGATGTCGTACCGAAGCCTCTATCCAGTGAAACGGATGCCGCCGAAGGTCCCTCCAAGTATCCAGAGTTTCTCTACGACAGTGATACTCCGACCGTGTGCAGCGACGGTTACGAAATCCCCCGATCTAGTCTGAGAAGCGTATCTTCCAGGATGGCCGCTAACGTAGCGTGCAGTGCGGTGCCCGAGGACTCAATCGCAATCAAACTGTGCAGTGACAGTGATTCGGAAGTGAACAGTTTGCACCGGCTGATTACGGTCGCCGAGAATGTGAGTGACAGCGCCAAACAAACGGACGATCGAAAGCTCCAGAATAGTGAAATGAAAAAATTAATAAATGGCGGCGTCGTCTTCCAAAATGGATCCGAAATGATCAAGTGCTGATGTTTCGAAGGTTGTGCGTAATAATTTTAAAATACTCATTGAGCGTTGTAAATACCGTGTCATTCTCATTAGGCTAAGCTTCTTTATTTAATTTTAATTAGTCATATTCTTTATGAGACTGCCTGTAATGTCTTCATGTGTATATTGAATCTTCCTACAAAATGTGCCTTCATAATAAGACTCAATATTGTTCTAAAAGTGATAATTTTATAGAGATAAATTATTTATTATTCTTGAAGAGTTTTATTTATCGGGTTTAGAAAATATACAAATTCAGAATGCCAAGTCATTATGGATGTAACTAGTGTTTTTTACCTGGTTTCCCTTTCTTCGGAAATTCCCAGGAAAAATTTCATCTATCCTTATCCCAAGGAATTTTAGTAAGGAATTCCGTAATATTGAGAAAGAGGATGCGAACAACAAACTGAATTTTGCCACTGCGCATGCATTACTGGGAAAATTGTACAATATTGTCATATCCAATTGTAAGACATTTATAATATAAAAAGGGATATTTTTTTGCTCTTCCATAGACCGACAGGACGTAGGGGTGGATTCATTTCCAAAATACACTTTCATTCATATAATATTTTAATAGTACCTATAACATTAAATCATTTTATTACAGCTTAAATATTTCTTTATTTTTAATAAAGTATAAGTAAACTAATGCTGTAGTTTTTTATAATAATATTTATCATTAGCTTCCAGACTAAGGGCTGATGTATTATGGTATTATGACCACTGACCCATTTTTTATTTTACTGATTTTACTCATTACAAACCCCGATGAGGATTATTAACGATATTTAATGTGAATTTAGCAGCTTACTGGAAATTAATAGAAATAACTGACACTTACATTTTTTTAAAAATTGAAACTTATTTTTACTTGAGACCCCATTTGAGGGATGTGTTGTACTCAACCATAAATAATAACTCAAAAAGTGCTGCATATGCCGCTTGGTCGACGTCTATCATGGGGGGCGCTTATGGATAAAATTTGCCATTCCCTATAGGGGCGACAGCATACATACTTATTTTGCAAAATTCTCCATTACCGGGAACAGTGCTATTTTTTCCTGTTTTTCGGGATCGAAAAAAAAAACCAGAAATTGAGAAATCCTAGATGCGACTGCTCTACATTATAAAACTAATTCAAATTGAAAAAAAACCGGTGTGCAGCTCATAGCATTATTTTTGAAAGCCTGTTGAAGCATTTGGTAAGCTTCTGTTGCCGATTTATTCAGCAGGAAGCAAGATTTCAAACACACTCTTTGTTCCTTTAAATCTGGCATAACGATTTCGCAGATGACAATTGAGAACAGGTTGAATTTAAGATTCATACTATGAGCGAACCCACCACCCGGGGCGTTTCAACGAACTTTATCCTAATATTTCCCTGAGAACGCAGTTTTTTTTTTGACAAAACAATCCATGTATCCAACTCCACCGCAGCCCGTTAGATATACGCCATATTAGCGAGACACTGGGCAAGCAAAGCTACACCCAGCGGGCTAGCCTCACTCCCTAACTACCAAGTTTAGACAGATTTCTCCATCCCCATATTATACGCGACATTCCGTCACTTATAAATATCGCGAATCTGAGGCGTCATTAACTCCGCTTTCACCCGAGATCGGGTGAAAGCCTTTTCGAAGGATAGGTGACGACAGGTTAATGCCAACCCCCGCATCTTAGGTCGCATTACGATTCCAGACTCCCCCGGCTATTCGTCAGTTGAGCAAGGCCGGTAAACCGACCAAATGCAACATTATACGTGAAAAAACACGGGTGTATGGCTTCACATCGGGACCATCTCACAATGGAAGCAGCCACAGGAGAAAAGACCATAAAAAGCCTGTCAAATTCGATCGAATGTGAAGGTTCTCCTACTGCTGAATTCTTGCCAAGTTGTACGGTGACTAAGGAGTAACATCTTGTAGTTTTACGACGATTGCTTGAGAATATCCATCGTAGAAGTCCAGAATTATGGGCCAACATCTCAGGGATGTTGTATCATGACAATGCAGCGTCTAGTTCTTCACTGCTTATTTTTGACCAAAAATAAGACCACAGGGCTACAGCAGCTCATGTATTCACCTTATTTAGCTCCCTGTTACTTCTTTCTCTATCCAAGATAAAAAAAAACATTGAAAGGATGTTTTGACACCAGAGACAAACAAAAAATCAGCACAAAAACCTAGTTCCTAAGGTGTTTTGAACAATGGAAATGTCTGCAAAAGTGCATTATATCCAAATGGGACTACTGACAAAATCGTGGCAAAATCGCAATAGGTAAATAAATATATTTTTTTTAAATAAACAAAATTGTTATTTCTTTTTGATGAAGCTATATGCATACATATACGCATAAGCGAATGGTCACAGTACCTTCATTACATATTTCTAATAAAATCTGGTCCTGTTTAATTGTATCAAATATAAAAATCATATTTATTAACTTAAGGATTTATTGTTTATTTATGAACTGGGTTAAGATACACTTATTTTCAGTGTTTATACTACAATCCAGTAATAGATCTATAAAAAAATGCAACGAACTATAAGTACAAAAGAAAACTTATACATAATCTAGTTATAATCAATTATCTTTAGACTCTGATTTGACGGCGACGTTAGACTCTTCTGGATCAGCGGTCGCCTTGACATCGTCATCGTCGTCTTTGCTATTTTCGTTCAGCAAAACATACTCCCGCTGACTGAAGCCAAACTTGACCACATCTCTCTCCATGAGCTCGAGGAATTTGCGTGGCTCAATCTTTTTGTTATTGACGAATGTACCGTTTGCAGATTCTGTGAAAAAGTAAAAAAAATTAAAGGCTTTCATCAGCGAAAGAAGCTAACGATTGTAGCAGAGACTGGGATGGTTCAATGAGAACGGCAGCCCCTTAGGAACTTGAAGTGGGTTTACCTACCCCTAACACTTCAGATCTGGAATCCATATTCTAATAGAGGTTGCAACGTAAGTCTTGTATATTTCCAATGCTATCTCAGATGGATATGTTCACAAATTATTTTCTTATTGGGCATGCGGGTGAATTTGACAACTGGAGATATGTGTGGCTCCCGTTTTAAGTCAAAGGATATTGTTATTCCCAGATCTTTTTGATTTGATTTGATCTTCTTTTTCAACTCAAACTTCTTGGTCCCTACGCACACATGCTCAGATCACACGTATTGCATTTATTGAACACCAATGCACTG
>JAOPUG010000376.1:7039875-7058127 GCA_027564375.1 Micropterix facetella | reverse complement strand
TATTACCAAACCGTATTATAAACCAAACTCATTAGCGATATTATCACTTGGATGATTATGCATTGCACATAATGAACTTTTCAATTATAGTAGTCATTTGGTTCTAGTGCAAAAGAAAATGTTTGATTTTCTGTCTCATTTGCAGTTTTCGATAAGCTTGTGTTATATATGTGAACGCATTTTTGAGCCTGTGGTCGAGAGACCTTGATGTTTGACTTTACCTGTACCGTTCAGCCAGTATGGAGTTTCAGGGTTAATAGTACCAATTGTAGCACAACATATTTTTTGATATTCAAGCAGAGCAACCATTTCTCGATCCATACACTAATCCCATTTAGCTCTAGATCCTGTCGAGATAAAAATAGGTGAAGGAGAACAAACACAAGGCAAGCGAAGCATGCTATTAGGTCCCTATTTCACTGGGACACCGAGGTTGCGCCACCGCTCGATAAACCGTGATGTCTTTGAGCTACCAAACGAGACCAGAGAGATATCAGAATCATCACAGTTTCAAAATGGACGTTTTTTAGTCAACGGTTAGCTCCTGACTTCCAAATAAATCCACAACTTCCTCTCAGCAATTCTTTTTCAAGTCTCCATTGGAATAATCCTTTGAGGAACTATGCCAAATAGATTGGTCTACTTTGTATTTCATTAATAAACCTTTCCGTATCGAAATTATCAATTATCGGCGACGTAAATCATACCGTACGCTATATTACAATGTACACGTGCGAATGGCGTCGTCATGAGGAAATAAAGGGGAGCGTGCAGGGGAAGAGGGCGCCACTGGTGGATGTGAGTGAGACGCCATATAGAGCTATACATATTAGTGGTTGTGCAACCAGCGTGTTGGTGCGACCAGTAATATTCTGTGCACACGTCGCGGACACCAGGTAAGGTAACCTCCATAGAGCTGTATACATTTTGGTGGTAGTGCAACTGGTTGCAGCGCCATGGTGTCTCGGTAAAATAGGGGCCTTAGGGAATCCACTCTTAGACTCAATATGTAGATATTGATTGAGACGCCTGGGATAACCTAAGGAAAACGGTGAGAATGCTGCGATGTTGATTGTGTAACAAAATAAAATGGCTAATTGGTTCAAACTTCAGCGATTGATCAGTGTCGATGTTGTTGAGTTATCAAGTCGCAATTGAGAGTCACTGCTCGTAGTCAATCCCTATATTTTCGTTTGTCATCGTCCAATCTACCCCCATTCCCCCCAAACCAGTTATATAGTCACCACCTAAGAGAAAGGATCTCGGTCCCTGGGCACACATGTGGGCTGACAGACTCCCTACCTCTCCATCAGTAAGTGATATCTTCCTTACTTTATTTATTCCCATTTTGCCATTGGTTAATTGCCAAACCGGCCAAATCTAATCATTAAGAACGGGCAGCGATACTGTCGTTTTGTGAAACACATGGCTCTCGTTCCCACACAGCTAACAGGGGGTACTGCCAGTCCGACCAATACCTTAGGAGCAATACTACACGCACTATGGATAGTTGATGACACCAGATATGTATGCCATGGAGCAGCAGAAATAACAATATAACACGAAGTATGCGCATGCGATCGAGAAAGATAATAATGGGTGCATATGAGGTAGCGAAGACCGATTTGTGCGGATTCCGAACAACTTGATCTCGCAGATGGATGGGTAATCTACAATGGCCCTTAACGGTGATAGATTGGGAGCGGTTCTCCACACATCCCAATTTTTAGTACGACAGTGAACTTGAAAATATGAGTAGGTACAAATATGTCCACCATCACTGAGCAAACATAAAAAATCAGCATTGCATTGGTTGTTTCTCCAGTACTACTGGCAGAAAACGGATAAGAAAATAGTGGGTAAGTAATTGTTTGGTGATGCAAAAGAAATGATGTTACATTAAGGGCATATATACAGACCGACCAGTCGGCCGGAGCTTAGGAGGGCTCGGCAAGCCGCTTCAGGTATCGGATGAATAGAATGAGATAATTTGAACTTGATACTTAGTAATTTAACCCGGCTGACAGCGATTTGACTTTTCCAGCATGCCAGGTTGCCGCGAACACCCGGAAGTTTTAGTTATTTTCTTTGTTTTTTACATCTAAATTAGGAAGTATTTTACAAATATAAATCTAATTAAAGAGGGCTTAATTAGATGGCATTTATTGTTTTTTATATCTCAAAATATTCACCAGTTTTAAAATTTTACCGTAAACTTCTGCTTTTCAGCAGGGGAATGATGCAATTCTTTAGTTTTTTCTTATTGTTTTATGCCTAAATTAGAGTAGTGTAACACCTGAGGAAGAAGACTATAATATTAACTAGCGTCTTTTGTTTGCTCTAATCACAAAATATTCAGTGGTTGTTTTGAGATATAGTTTTGTAGCTTACAGCTTTTTGTCAGTCTGTAAAAGACTGTATTACGAGAAAAGAAAAATATGAAACTTCCAAAATATAATCCCTGAGAAATAAAGCCAAAGACATAAACTTTATTTTAGAACTAGATTAAATAGCCTAGCGTTGAAATCATCTCAATAAATTAACCTAACAAGGAACAATTTGGACAATTTTTGTATAACACCCTTAAAGTAATGACTGCTTGAAACCAGCAGATTTTAGCAATCTTTAATGGACCCTGTCCGTCTTAGAAATAAAAATATGCTTAAAATGCCGTTGATCAGGTGTTTTACTAACACGTTTAACAGCCGTTTAGCGCTCGAAACCACACGCCTATTAGCCAAGGCCTCGGCGGCAAACAGCCTTTCCATGACTTCCAAGTCCTCTATACTCTACCTTACTTAGGAAGCATTCGTTTTTACCAACCTAAGACAGCTGTACTAGAAGAAATATATACGTAGGACATAGATAAGATTTACATTCTTTATTAAAAGTTAAAGGTGGTTATTTTCTGGGTAGGTACGTATTAAACAGCTAGCACTATTTCGCGAAAAATTTAGTGCGCACTGGTGAAGGAGAGTTGGCAACACTGGTTGCAACCGGGCAAAATAAAAATTAGAAGTTAAATAATGCAAGATAACAACTTACCTAAGTCTATGATGTAAGGTCTTATCTTTCTACCTGTAGAACCATCTTCCCTGGTAAATTTCACCATACGGTATTGTAGTACAGCATGCTGCTTGCTGATTGAAGGATGATCAAGTGCTATATCGGCCACTTTGCGGTCTCTGCCCAAAAGGAAATATTGTTGTCTGTGGATGTAGAGTATCGGTAGCGCTTGTTCACCTTTGAACGGGTAGAATCTACAAACATATAAATGACAAAATTAAATACATTAGCAAGTTGCAATTGTGTCGTCTGAGGTTTCTTTGAAGAGTGATGCTGTGCTTGGACCAAACCACTTATACAAGTTTCTCAATGTCATGATGATAAAACCTTTTTTTTTATATTAATATTGCTTTGTACAGAATAACTGTGATTGTCAACTGCTCTGAGCGAACACGGCCACTCCGGAGCGTTTCAGAGAACTTTATCGCTATATCACCCTGAGGCGAAACAGAGACTTGATGGACATAGACAATCTACGTACCAAGCTTCATCACTGCCCGTCAGAGACCTACACCTTACAGCGAGGCACATGAAATTGCCACTATGCGGACAGCCTCACCCCCTGACTCCCAGACTTGGCCGGATTCCTGCAACCACCCGTCTGGTCGCTTGTGCGGTCCTCTACCTCAAGCGAGCGGCAATTCCTAACTGGAATATTGCATCCTTTGCTCCTTTGCTCGGCAACTATCACCCGAGATCGGTTGCATGGAATGAAGACATAGTGATTATGGCAGGATAATAATACTGCTTAGACCGAATCGACCTTCAGAATCCTGTCTGAAGCTTTGTCGATTATAGAGGGCTATTTATAAATGAAATATTCTCCGAGTAGCTCGTGATCGAAGTTCCTGCGGTCTGAAAGTGTATACAAGTAAGTACAAACGGAGCTGGCATGGAATTCACCGATCAGAATCGGGCCCATCTTAATACTATTGTTACACTTTTGGAGGGTGAGCTGTGGACTCCGGACTAACGACCAGCTATGGTAGGTTTAGGATAACTGTCTTGCCACATGTGAGCGTTCGCCTTACCACCCATTCACCCTCCCTTCGAAGCCATAGTATATGAGATGCGGAAATCGCAGTTTTAGATATTTTTTCTAGGAATGAGTTAATTATTTTCCTGGAGTGACCAAGATCCTTAAATAGATGAAATAGAGATTTGGCTGGAGGCCACGAGCGCCTACTTCCACCGCATGACGGTGAACAGTGAAGCCATTCCGAGTGATGATATTTGCGAGATAATGGTATTTTTTTAATTTGTACTCGTGGTCTTTTGGGATATTTGATTCCCATGGAACAGTACATTCTACAATAAGGGTTATCTTCCGAGATAGAGAGTAAAGAGTTATATCTGGACGGAGAGCTGTGCATCCGAGACTTTTCGGGAAATGATACTGTTTGGAGACCGAATCAACCTCCAGAATCCAATCTGAAGTCTTGTCTATTATTGAAAAAGGTTTCGTAGTGGAATGTTTTTTTGCCTTTAAGAGCCATCCCGCACAAACTGTACTTGTGGTTTGGAGGGTACTGTAAGATCCTCTTGGCAGGAGCTACTGAGAGGCTAATTACCTCGCAAATAACAGCAAGGACTTTGTCATAGCAGTAAGTATACCGTCCTTAATCTAAAGCCGCCTTGCAGCCAGCCATAATATGTCTAGCTGTGCAAGCGGTATTGCTACAAAGAGGACATGAACTATTCTCTGAATAGCTCCAACAGCGAGGTTACCGGGGTCTAGAAGTGTATGCTGAAAGGCATTTAGATAAAATTTCAGCATCTCTGGTGTCCAGTCATACAACATTATCTTCCAGTGTATTGGAGTGGGTACGCAAAAGTCCCCAAATGCTGTCCAGTCATTTTGGCATTGAAGGCCAACATCATGAGCTATACATACCTACGTCGTCTGCAATGTAGATTCTGGTATCTAGTGTTAGATTTAAGTGCTTCAGGATTAAGTTGTTTTCACGTTTAGTATGTAATATTAAGGTAGTACTTAATTAATATTTGCAGTCTGCAACCAAATGTTTGCAACACACTCAAAGGATGCAAGTCAGTGAAGAGAATGAGGCTGCCCTGAATCGCACCATTTTGGATCAGAGAGCAACCAACAGTCTTTTCGGAGAGCCGTATTCCGTCTCGCTCAGAACGGCTTCTCGAAAAAGCAGAAAAAAAATCTAATGCGGAATAAATCAGTCCATCAGCCAGCTGATATGTTTTATTTTGACCAGACGACGTTAACGAACGATTCTCAATTTAATTACATGTGGGAAATGGCGGCAGTCGGCGAAGGATATAGCTAGAAGAAATTCTGTCATCCTACACCTACGGCCCAATCCAGGAACTGAGTGGCAGTATATTAGAAACCAAAGCAACTTTTACCTCCATTTCCTCTTCGGTTGAAAAGAATCATCGGGTGGGGAGTACTTCAAAACGACACCATTCACGAGATTTGTATCCTCGGTTAATTTGCCAGAAAGACCAAAGTTAGGCTTCTCTTTGTCAGCCTTCTCTTCCTTCACTTCAGTCTCGTTCTTTTTGCCCCAGTCGTAAGATGCGCTTTCATCTGCATTTTCTTTCCTGTTTTGAAAAATACAATGAATGCAAAAAACCAACTGCTTTGAACTGGATAAAACAATTCATCCAGATTTAAGAAATTCTTCACAAGCGACGAAAATCTAGGCAATCCGAATGAATGAATAAATAAAATGTTTATCGCATATTTTTTATATGGTGCAGTCAAAGCCAGAAGAGGTTTACCTTTTTTTGGCAGGGTATAAAGCTTGGGCTGCTGAATAATAAATTCAGTTTTGAACCTCCCTATACCCACTGCTCGCACCGCCATTTCGAAATGGGGGCCAAAATCTGTTTTGGCACAACATCTATCTTCCAGGTATTTTTTTTATGGCGGGCCAAATACCCACCATTACGTGCCGTAGGAAGCCAGTAACTATTGGCAAAGCCCAACTACTCCCAAATAAAGTTAGGGGGGGGAGTGGTGGATCTCCATTTGCATCGCAGGCAAATTATTTTTAGGGAAAAAGCAGTTTTAAACGAAGTTCTAAAATAATCCGCTGGAGATACAAATTTTATTAGGTGAATCCTAAAATTTTGAATATCTAACACTTAAAATTTGTGACACTGTGAGATATTTTCCCGAAACTAACGAGTGCTGTGCTTAGACCAGCGGTTCCCAACCTGGGGGTAATTACCCCCAAAGGGGTAAAATGAGATTTTCGAGAGGTAAAGGTAAGTACAAGCAATGGATCATCATTCAGTCACAAAACAAAATTATTAACAAAATCATCTGTATCAAATCTAACTACCTAATCACTAATCATTAGTGATTAGTAAAAACAACAAAAAAGCTAGTGCAAAAAGAAAGATTGGCGGCGACAGGGTCGAACCGGTCAGAGCCAGGGTGGCAATTGCCACCCGGGCCCTGGCTTGTGCGGGCCCCCTCAGATGCTGCTTTTGTTTTTATAAATAAGTCAAGCAAGCAATACACGCATATGTAACTACTGAGTAACGCGGACACATCTTTTTATCGTACATCCCCACAATTATGGTACAGGTTGGCTTGGCTGACATCACTGACTCGGGGTGACATGCGTGGCAAACTGGAAGAGATCGGCGCTATTTGCTTGTCTGGAAGAGGTTCCAATGCTTGCGAAAGTTGCATACCATCGGCATGTAAACTTTTGTCTGAATATAACATGCACATCATTACGTACTCCAACTTATACATAGTTTATTGTACAAAAATTACAATGTCATTTACGTAAGTGACTTGCGAAAAGATGATTTTCAGCACTGAAGCGCATTAAGACAAGGTTTCGTTCTTTACTAGGTCAAGAACCCCTGGATTATTTGATTAATGTGAACACTGACTCGGATCTTATCAAGGATGACGAGAAAAGCAGGTGCTACGAAACAGTTATTGACATTCTAACTAAAACTTCTCTTTTAAAAAAACGTTGATTGGATAATTATAATTAATTGAACTTGCTACATAAAAATGTATGCATTTGAGTGTAAATTTGTAAATATTTCTTATCATTTGGTTTATTGGTTGACCTGATGGTATCGCCTGATCCTAGGCGGGCGGCGGGCCCTTAGGGGCCACCCGGGCCCCTTAGGCCTAGCCCGACGCTGGGTGGCCAGTATCCATTATTATCGAAAAAAGCCTTCATAATACCGATCGCATTCGCCACGACTTCCAGGTATGAAAGTGAATTTTCAACAATGATGACAATGAAAACAAAAGCAAGGAACCGACTGAACTCGGAGCATGACTTACGATGTCCATTGGCCGAAACTGCACCAAATATTAAATAATAATAATATCAACCGTCTCATTGACTACTTCTTGATTTAATAAGAAATTGCTAAAAAATGTGTTTTCTTTGTTTGAATGATTACAATTAATTACTAATACTATTTATTTTTCGTAATTAAAAAAAAAGTAATAGCTTATTTGTTTTTTAGACTAAACCTTTTTTGGGGGGCATTTGCTAATTTCTAACCCACTGTATGGGTAATAAATAACCTTTAAAAAGGTATGGAACCGCTAGCTTAGACGAATATATTGTCATCACTCGGTCTACATCGTCGTCGCTTCCCATCTGGCCAAACTAGGCGCATTTTCAACAGCCTCTGTCGGTCTCTACATTAACTACTGGTGGTTCGACCGAATAGCAGCAAATTCAAACCGGAAATACTTTGATTTATGTGCATTTTCAGCACATGTAGCATGCAACAAATTTCGAAAATGTAATATGTACCTGTTTTTCCTTGCAGCAGGACGTCTTTCCTTAAAACCTCCTCTATCCTCATCTTTCTCCTCATTCTTTTTCTCATACCTCTCGCTATGCCTGTCATATTTATCAAATTGCTTATTTTCCTTGGCATATTCCTCTACCTTATGGTCCTTTGGAACATCGTCGCGTCTGTTATCCTTGTAGTTATCGCTCCTTCTATCCTTATTATTATGGTTGTCTCTGGTGTCTCTATGATCGGCATTTTTGTTGTCTTTGTTAAAACGATTCCTTCTGGAATTATTGTGGTCTTCTTCTCTGGGTCTTTCAAAGGGTCTACCGTTTTTATTGTTTCGGTTGCCTCTGGAAGAATTTAAGTCGTCACGATGCGAGTCTTGCCTTTTCGCTGGTAAATGTATACGTTCTCTGATCGGCTGATTATTTCTGAAATGTCTATAAATATAATCATTTTTGTAGAATACTTAAATACAAGTACTGATATTATGCATTAAGAGACTTAATAAATTTAGACTGCCTTTTGCAAAAACTCTATTCAGAGAATTCTATCATGCCGTTACTAAGCTAATCACGGATTAGTAATGATATTTAGACCCCATACGTTCTTAATAATGGTTTGAGATGCTGCTAAACCGACTGCAGCGCTTGATCAGCCCTTATCGGCAAAAAGGGAATTTCATACTGGGAGAATTTTTCCTGGCTCTAAATAAGACACACAGGATTTATCGAGTGTTTAAAAAATCCAAGGCTGCTTACAACTTTCACACAAAAAGAGGCTATACTGCCTTAACATTTCGGAAGCGTTGCCTCGCGAAAAAAACAACCCCCTGAGCGAGGAGGGTTTTTTGCATGGTAGTTTTTGCTTGTTTATAAATTAGTAATAAAACATCGATTGAGCGGAACTATGTATATTATTCATTGAAGACCGATAACTAAGCTCCATTGTTACATAAATTCGTACACACTTTTATTTTTATGATATGCTTGTTTCTAAATTGTTTAAAAATTTCAATGCAAAATCATTATTTTTTTAATTTTGGGCGGTATATATTGCTTTATTAAAATTATTAGACGAAAAAAAAATCATCATGTTTCAATTTTTTGAGGCAATATTTATTCAATTGGGTCAATGGAATTTAATATAATTAGTAAAAAAAATATTGTAGGTTAGTTGTTTTTATATACAACAGCAATTTTCAGTTAATTGAAAGTGGTGAACAATAGAAAAAAAATGATTTGAAAAAAATGTCTGATCATGTTACTGATCAATGGCCGCCATTATCCACCTCCTATCATAGAATAGAATAGAATAACTTTATTGTGCTAAAAATAATATTACAATATGGAACATTCCATGAGTTTTTGAAAAACAGTAGAACAAGCACAAATGGCAGACTTATCACTATAGTTATATCTTACAGTCAACCATTCGTAGAACCCATCATGTGACTATGCATTTTTTACAGCAATCGCGAATATGAATTACGGATTGAATGGTCTAAATATGAATTACGGATTGAATGAAATATTATTCTCGTAAAATAAGCAATAAAAATTGATTAAAAAACTGCTTCTAAAATGCCAACTGCATACGACGCACATACCCTCTCGCCAAGTGCCAAGTTTAGGCAATCGGATAAAAATAATGGGACATTGGACAGTGTGTATTTTACAAGGAAAAGTTGGCTGCCCTTATTATCTGTGTTTACCGACCTAATAGAAGTGGTATCTAGCGAAATAATTCTTTTTAATTGCCATTTTAGTAAACATTATATGAAAACTATCCAGAGAGTCGTCCGAATCATGGCACATTTTATGAAAACTCTCATTAGTCATCTGCATCTGAGCGATTAAAGTGTTTGAACAAGAATATAGAAATATTGAGGATAATAAAAATCTGCAAACCCAAATATTCTGCTCATATCAGACATCATCCCGAAATTATGCATCTAATATTATGCTCAACACTATGCGTTTAATAAACCAAGGACAAACAACTGGAGAACATGTTGACTCAGTAATCACGAGAATAGTTCTAGAAATCTACCACATCCTTGTTTGGAGCAACGGCCAATAAAGTTGTAATAGTCAATGTTCAGTAGCATACATAGTGCCATAAGACTTGGAAAGCAAGAGGAAAAAACATTTCTTACCTATTATCATGACCGGAAGTGCCAGCTTTGTCATCATGGATATCATTTCTATATCTATTGTTGGGCGGCAAACTCTTGATTTCAATATTTCTACATCAAAACATATAAATATAGTTAAAATTCATTCTTTATTCGCATAACCAGTAGATAGTACACTACGTTTTAAACATCGGGCAAAAAACAAACATCGCACAAAATGAAAAGACATCTCTACAGAGACAATTTTAGAAAGAAAATATGAAGTATTAAACCGTAACCCCAAAATGAGTAATGAAAGAAATAAGTATGAATGCCACTTTCATGTACCCATTAAAAAAAACTAAAATTATTTAAGTAAAAAGAATGCAATTGTATCATTGGCTCTTAAGATCAATCATACCCTTTCCATTCATGTACCAAATGCCACTTTCATGTACCCAATAAAAAAAACTAAAATTATTTAAGTTAAAAGAATGCAAACGTATTGTTGGCTCTTAGATCAATCATACCCTATACCTCTGCAGTTCCGTTCGTCTCCGTCTGCGGTGAAATCGGGAGATGGGTGGTCGTGCAGTCAGTTGACACCAAATTCTTTGGCATTTGATACATTCTACGATGAATCTCTCCACCAGGGTTGTAGATTAGGAAATCTCTGTTCGATCTTCTTCTGCCGTCTTCTATCGGAGGTGGCGATCATAATAGCTATCTCCAATCTCAAATCAAAGCTGCTGCACGAAACAGAGACTGTGTAATTGTCCATACCATTCCCTCAGGTTTTTGAGTTAAGATTTCCTTCTGCCCGGTCTTTGCAGACCCTTAATTGTCCCTTCCATCACTAGTATTGGAGTTGCCGTTTTTTGATGATATGTACTGAGTACTTCTATATTTTCCTCATTCGATTCATAATCTTGTCCGACCACGAAATGTAGAACATTCTTCTGTAAACATATTTTTTGAAGATGCCTCTATCCAGTTTCTTACACGGTGAGGGTCTAGCCTTACACCTAGAGGGTGGAGAATAGGTAACACCTTGCCATTCATATTCTGAGGTGCAGAGATAAGGTACGGTTTATTCAGATGCTGTCAATCACATTGAAGATCAAAAGTGATGGTTTCAAATTGTAAATTTTTAGCAGGATTCTGCACATCAAATTTTCAACGTGGAAGTCCCAAAGGTTGGCAATATTTATTGGTCGTTGGCTGTCACTTTGCTGGAAAATTAACGAGTAGCGATGGTTCAAGAAGCAGGTTTTTTGGAGTTTATGGTCACATTTCAATTCTAAGCGGATGTCATTTTGCTTCTGTTTAATTTCTGATTCAATAAATCGGTGTAGATTTAATGAATTTCAATCCCATGCTGTAGTCGGTTTTTTTTTTCTTCCAAGTGAAGTTCTTGTTGAAGCATCAATTTTCGAATAGTCATAAGATATAATTCAGCTGAAGTTCGAATGTAGAATGCGAATGTCCCATGATGAATGTTGTAAATGTAATTACATGCTTATACTTAGAAGAAACGCTTATTTCTCTGTTTCCTAGAGGTAGATATTGAAGTGTCAAAAAAATCATTTTAAAGATGCAGATTGCAGTAGACTCTGTAAAAATCCAAAAATATCCCAAAATATAGCGGATGCTCTCCTCCATTCGCCGATTGCGTAAATATCAATCCAAAAAAAACAGGGGAAAATATTGCTGAGCTGTCAAAACCACGATGTATTTCGAATAGATTTCATAGATCCGAGAGTATTGCTGCTGCTGCTGTTTGTGTACATAACTTTATGTTTATATTACAATTCTGGTAGTCTTCATTTATGATTCATTATGAGCAGCCAAATTTATGATTACGCATTCCTTGAAGATTTTCAGCTGCTGCTGAATTTCACTCTTTTATTTTTTTGTAGCTTTCTGGACCGCTTTCAAACTCTTTTCTTATCTAAATCTTGCCAAGCCACCAACCACTGATGAATTTCGAGACCTTTCTCAAGAATACTGCTGCTGAAGCCATGTTAACCATCTTCTTTGCTGTAGTTCTTACCACTGTTAAGTTGAAAAATTAGGTCAAAAATATTGTGTAGACTTGCTAAAATTTCACAGCTGGAATAATCAATTTTGACTATCTTCTATCTATTCACATCGCTCTCAAACTGTTGCCTCACAGAAGTCTTGTACAAAAACGCATTTGTATTTCAGATTTTTAAAAATTGATTTAGCGTCGCAGCGAATTTAGTTTTCTTTATTTTCTGTGATTTCATGCCACTCTCAGTTGGTATTATCGGTGAGTCGGAAAACGAATCCGTCGTAGTTTCCAATTTACAGAGCTGCCGTCGCATTTTACAAATATTGCCGCCGCAAATGTGTTTAACCATCTTCTAACTCGCCAGTCTCAAATTCTGCAGTACGTCTTCTTGGCAAAATAGAGTATCGATCATCTTTCACAATCGCATCGTCAAGTCAGATGCAACATTACAAAAATCGCAACCATAGCGAAAAAACTTTGTGTAGTACAATACGGGAAAATGTTGTAGTACAATTTGCCGTTAGATTACCTGTGCGGTCACTGACGCTGTAAAACAAACAACAATTCTGTTCAATCCATTCAAAACAATATGGCAAGCGGCAATTTTTATGTTTTGTAAAAATGAAATTACAATCTTACAATACAAGCGGGAACAATGGTCACATACTCAATTTTAAAAAAAGAGAAAAGAGATTGCTGTAAATAATAAATTAGTGGATTTTTCAATAAAACTATCAGCAAACTTACTAGGAACTAACCGATATGATTTAAAACATAATAAATTTTAAATACCTTTTCTGCGGTTGGTGGTGATAGTCCTTCGCCCTTCTCTTTTCTGGAAATCTACCTTCGCGGTGGTCAATGCTTTCAATCTCTGAGGACAAAACAATTATATTAATCTCTAGGCAATCCAAGATGCCCCTAAAGTTAAGAAACGTCTTAAGGATGCCATTATTGTTATTAATTAACACAACCAAATGAGATTTTAATTTGCAGCCAGAGGTTGTTTGCTATTTTTATTTAATAAGTCATCTGTTCCCATAATTTATATTGAAAATAATGCAATAACCGACCTAGGCAAAACCTATCATTGCAGCGGTGACCTGTGTCTGTTTGCGGCTAAAAATAGACCATAACTCTGGTGCATAATTGGATTAGCGGGCGTGGCCCACTGCATATGCGCTTATATAAACAACATACAAAAATGGAACACGGGTTTATAAACTTTAACAAGCCCCTCTTAAAAGAATAATGTACAATTATAAGATCAATGGAATTTTTTATTACTAATTCTTAAAAATTAGTAATAAAAACTCAATTGTCTATAATGTATATTATTCTTTAAAGTTGTTAAAGTTTATAAACCCGTGTTCCATTTTTGTATTTTGCAAGAATCCCTCTTTATTTCATTGAAAAATGTATGTAAAATGGAGTAAATATGAAGTACTAACACTTTTCCTTATTTTTCTCATAATATAACCGGAGAATCACTAATAGAAAAAGCAAAAGTTGTAAAAAATGCACTCACTCACACACCTGATAAGAAAATCAATTGTTAACATGTGTTAGCACTGAAAATATACAAGACTTGCTTGCGGCCTCTGTTGAAACATGCATTTCAGATCTTGAATCCATATTTTATTATAAGTAAAACTAGCGACATACATCGGCCTATTGGCCCGTCCCATGATTGGTAACCCCTGACTTATCCAAAATGGCTTAAAACCTATTCCAACAAGTTTCTCTCGTCACCACGATACCAAAAATAACCATATCCTTGCTTGCTCTACCTATATTGGTCAGATGCTCCTTCATGCCAAGTAAACCAGGATGCAACTGCAGCAGCACCTGAGCGATGGATCGAATTTGCTGCCACCTGGTGGTGCTTAGGGTCACCCAGGGATGCTGCATACCAAATTTGGTTAAGATCGGACCACGGGATACCTTTGGACATACGGACGGATGTAAAGCATGCATAGGACTATTTGGCCCTTACTTACTGCTTTTAAGCTCCTCCCAAATATTTTCATCAGTGAAATTTATATCGTTTCTCACATACTCCACACCGGAATATGCAAATATTAGCCGTATGCCTTCCCCTTGGCCTTTAACGTTGAAATATTTTAACTTGTATTTCGGATCTGCCATTATTAAACACTCGACACTTGTTTTCTATATAACAAACTGAATTACGAGGTAAGGACTAGTTATTTTTATCTGCCAAATTCATTTAATCTGTTGGATTAGGTGTGTGATTTTGTATTGAACTATGCTTATTAAATGAATTTATCATATTGTTATCGCATGGTTGCCAGCCAACTGATATGAGTTTTTTTAAACATGCTAGATATATAGATTTTTGGTACAAAATAGTTCGATACAGTTTGCCCACAGGGCGTACAATTTTGATTACATGCTATTACCATAGAACGCTCTCTGTGCATTTTACTTATAATGTTATTTAAATATTTCTTGGTATATAACCGCAAGGCGTATATAGTAGTATAGTACTTTCACTAATAATAACAATGATTATTTTTATTTAAGGTATTAATAATTTAAATACATACTGTTGAAATTTAATTAGAGTAACAAGTTAGAAATCAACAATCAAATACAATCAAAAAAACATTAGGAGTCTAAGAATTATACAATATAACATTCAAAAGCATTGCAACGGTATTCAAATAATATTAAAATAGCCTAAATAACAATAACAAATATGTCTTGGGCGACACAAAACTTTCCCGGCAGTATCCAATGACGAAGGAATTTTGAAATATATAAAGGTCCTCAACTTGAGATTTTGCAGTTTTTACACTATCACATTGGGGGTTTCGATCAAATTGTATACCTACATTTAGTTGCGAATCTTCATGCATCTGTCCAAAGTTTTGACATCCAGAGGTTTCCAATGTCCACCATCTTGATCGTTCATAGTTCTCAACCGCTCAATTAGAAATTTTAAATCGGCGTGTGTAATAAAGGCAATCGATAGGCACCAGCCAGATTCAAAATTGTGACCGTTCTAAAGACCACCATTTTGACATTCTACAATTTTCTTTTGTTTTGTTCAAATTTAAAATGTGCATATATGTCCCACATGTAATCAAGTTATTTTTTTTCAAATTTAACTATTTGACATTTTCAAAAGACGCCATTTTGAAATTCTACCATTTTTATCCGATTTCGTTCAAATTCAAAATGTGCTTGTATTTTCCAAAGAGAATCAACATATTTTTTCAATACAGTACTATCCCTCGTTCTCGAAGGGTTACCTCGCTCAAAATCAATACCTTCGTCGATGGATACCGCCGGGAAAATTTTGTGTCGCCCATAACATATTTTTTTAACTAGTGACACGTAACAGAGAAATATTTTCAACTGTTCTCAATACAGTTTTTCAAATGACATCGCAAGTCAAATTCTGTAAGATATGGCTTCTGTCATTTTTTGACAGTGACAATTCTGATTGACAGATGACAGTCAAAAACTAATGGGAGCATTGCAGGGTGAGACTATTACTATATACCAATTTTTAACTCAATCGATTCAACGGCTTGATAGTTATTTTATCGTGAGAGATTACACACAGTCACACACATCCATACAACAGCATCACTCTGAAGGGAACCTCAAAATGGAAGTCGTTATCTAAAAAAAAACCAGCACGATCGCAAAACTGTCCCTTCCAGGGGAAGCCGGGAAAGTAAAAAAAAACTGAATATTATGTGATTAAAAAAAGTTTATAAAATAATCAATAAAATGTTAAACCTATCCAAGAAATTAAAAATATCCCTCATAGAAAATTTTGTAGCGAGCAGTAGAAGTATTATGTATATTTAAAATCTTTATACTGTGAATATTATAGGGTATAGAAAGTTTTATTATTATTTCATTTTGTTTTAGTTTTTTTAGATAACGGTTTTTAGTATTATTATTTTAATACCGTGGTAATGCTGTAAAATTGAATAGTCATAGAATAGATAATTTTATATTGTTAATTTAAAATTGACAACATCCTTTGTATGTTAATTTAATTTCATGTTAATTTCTTTGATTGTCAGATCATAATGAAAAAAAGAAGAAAAATATTTACGAACCTACAAGTAAATATTGAATAATGAATTAATATTGATTTTACGATCATGTTACATTTCTATTGTCGGTTAAAAAATCCTTTACACTGTAATTGCATCTATCTTTTAGCAATTTTTTTGAAGTATTAGTGAATGCAGTTTCTTTCATAGGTTGTATATTTTTAGGAATACTATTATATAATGAATGCAGCAGAATGTTGGTTTTAGATGTATTTGATTCATCCATTCTGGATTTGATTTATTCATATAAATAGAAGGAAGTGCATACTTGGCTTAAGCTCCGACCAGCCGAGGCTATGATCTTCGTATGGTATGTCTTCCCGCTCCACGGTAATGTCCCGCTCATATTCTACTTCTGCATGGGCCAGGATTAGCCTAGCACTTTCCCCGAGGCCTCTAAAGTTGAAATAGGTGAACTTGAAATACGGTTTGTGTATTATTGAAAATTTCGAATCCCGACGCGCAGTCATGATTGCCACTTCGCCTCTGGAGCAGAACAGAAATGATGCGGCTGCATAGCAGAAGCAACGACCGGCGAAGGAATCTAAGTCAATTAAGCTTTAGTTAGAGGGATTTTGCATTATCCGGATGTGGCTGGCACCAGAGTCGGATCTGTGATTGTGTTTGGCATTAAATAAGGGATTATAGCGGTCATTTATGGTATAGTTGCAATGTTGTCTTGTAAATCACAGTGTTCTACGATTTCAATGATTCATCAATATTCTCAGGTCTCAATATTGCCCCGAGAAATTGTGCCACTCCTGTAATTACCCTCTCAATGAAGAGGAGTTACTCTTTAGAAGGGGTTCAAATATTACATCAGAGATGAATCACATGACGTCTCAAATGTTCTTCCGTTTTAATTGGTCCATAATAGGAGAACAAGCTCTCCAAAAACATTTTATGGTTGATAGTGACACGTTCAATGTGATGGATTGACCCCAGGCGACATGTACATATCTCATTTTACGCGTCTTATCATGGCCAACAACTTTTATTCTTAATATTTCCACCGTTTATTCCGTTTTAAGCTCCAAAAATGCAAAAAAGTGATGTTATGGGGACAATTTGTATAGCAGGTACGCCAACCGTAGGTCGTACAGACCCTAAAATCAACTGGGTTTTGGGCTTTTACTATAACTGTCGATAGACGAGAAATGTTTAAAACGGACGTTGTTTACTCGAGTTAACGTGCATAGTAACATCCACACATCCAGCCACACATTTTTTTGTTTAGATGGACTCTAGGACATTGAAACGTCAAAAAAATTCTTTTTGGACGATTTAATTTTGTTACATTTTTCGTGTGATTTTAAGACTTCGTTTCCCAAAAGGGTGGGCGGGAGTAATAAACAGATTGTATTCCTTTAAAGGAGTACGACGAATTTGCATTTCGGACCGTTTTGGGAAGTCTATTCCATAGTTGGGCGGCATGCACATCAAAAGAGTTGGAGTAAAATGACGAGTGATGTGTGGGAATCGGAAGAGTGTTATCCTACTGGGACCGAAGGGGGACACCATGACTTCCTAGGGATTTAAATGTGTCCTACAAATATTGAGGCGACGTTGGGTTGTATAAAATATTAAATAGCAGGTATATGGTAGGCATATTCATGCGATCATGTATTAATGGCCATTGAAATTTGTTGCGGAATATGCTGACATGGTAAAATTTCCGTAGATCAAATATATGCCTTAGACAAACGTTTTGTAGGTGTTCAAGTTTATCCAAGATTCGCTGATTAGCATAGTTTAAAATCTAAAGAAGCAATGATTGAGCAATGATTTGCTTGATACTAGCTGAGAGGAATTTCTGCAATCGTCATAGACTGTATATGATAACATACAGAAAATGTTTTATGTTATGGCGACGATGTATGTAAATTTCGACGATTACATTTTCTGGAATTTTTTGAACGTGGCATCGGCGTCGCATAGTAGTGAATTATCTGATGATGGTAGTACACTGAAAAAAAACCATAACTCATGGAACCTAAATAGCTATTTCAGATTTTTCAAAAAGGATTCGAAAATTGAGAAAAAAATTAATCTGGAGCTATACAGGAATTTTTCATATTAGAGTATTTTTATCGCTCACACTAAACATCAGGACCAAGAAGTTAAAAAAAATAGTAAGGTATATTATCAAGAGTTATAAAGTATATGAC
>JAOPUG010000376.1:6837707-6850653 GCA_027564375.1 Micropterix facetella | reverse complement strand
AAATAAACATTGACGATTAAACGAAAATTGTGTGTTTTATTTAATAATTCCCGGTACTTTTTAGACAGAGTAGTATGTCTATATTTGTCAATATTACGTATATAAACTTCATGTATTAATGCTAAGTTTTTATGCAGAAATAAAGTTATCTTATCTTATCTTATAGTCTTCTGGCTTCTCGTTATTTCGGTCTCTAAACAGATGGATTAACCCCAGACGACATGTACATAAGTATCTCATTTTACGCGTCTCATCATGGCCAAATACTTTTCTTTTTGCTATTTCTACTGTTAACTCCGTTTCAATCATTAAACATGTCATAAAATTCGGACTTTTTGACGCCATCTAGCGGCCGAGTCGAATACTAATTCGGTACCCCGGCCGCGCCAACGCGCCGAGGCCAGGTGGGTCCTGCCTCGACCAATAGACGGTACTGACGGTCGTCGATCAGTATTGAGCCTATCATTAAATTAAATAAATAGTATTAATAAAACAAAATCAAAGACCCCAGGCGACATACGCCTCATTTTACGCTTCTCATCATGAATGACATATTTTCTTTTTGCTATTTCCACCATTTATTTCGTTTTAGCTCTAAAAATGCAAAAAACTGATTGTGTGGGCTCATTTTGTATGGCAGGTACCTCAATCGTAGGTCGTACATACCCCAAAATCAAGTGGGCTCTGCGCATTGGCTATAAATGCCGATTGGCGAAGGATTTTTTTTAAAATGGACGTAATTTATCAAATTATCGTGCATAGTAATATCCAGAGAGACGGACAGTTTTGTTTAGATAGACTCTAGGACAGCGTTTCCATACTAGTAAATGATCAATGATTGAACCAATCACACTGGTAAATGATCAAGTGGCGTGGCACGTCGTTCGGGCGGCGAGATACGCGATGTTTTCGACAGCGTAAAAACGGCTGTACTGACGGATTATCGTTGTAAGCCAGTCGACGGGTCTTTTCTAAGGCCCGTGACGTCTGCCGTCTGTCGCTAATTGCCCTTTATCGGTGCTTGATGTAAGGTGGGCCCATTGATCCGGCTTTCTGGGTGTGGTGTCGTAGGGATGAGCGCCCTGCGGCAGGTATCGATGAATGATGAATCGTCCTGCGGTTTTTATTTTACTAGCCCCGCGCCCCGCCCGCACCGTTCCTTTCCGTCATCAGCTCGCTCAGTTTGACCTAAGTAAAAGTGTATTTCTGTGGTGGTTAGTATTACCAAAGATAATATTATCTTTGGTATTACCTACGACAGAACACGCCTTATGTCATGAAGAGGAAGCATAAAAATAACCGGGCGAGGGCAAAATAGTTTGGGAAACACTGCTGGACATGTGCTAGGACAGGTGAAACGTCGAAAAAAGTATTTTTGGACGATTTAATTTCATTACATTTTTGGCATGATTCTAAGCCCCCCCCCCCCCCTTGGTTGAACCGAAGTAAATAACCAATAACCTTAATCGTTAGTCTATACGTACGTATATAAGACTACACGTGACCTGACCAGAGATCAATATGCATATTATATTCTCATACAAGAAAACCCCAATCACGTCTCCTTAATTAACACAACACGAGCGAACAATAGCTGTGTTGCACTCGATACGGATATAATTTATCGTAAATCAAGTACCTACTGTTTACAAAAGGAAGAGTAGGGTGCGCCAGAAAAATACTATGCTTGCAAATTATTTTAAAAGTATTTTATTAAGCAGTGTATTAGCTGATTCGGGCCAAAGCCAGAATTTCAATAATATTTTTTTGTAGATACACAGTATTAATATTGACTGGTTAAAATATAATACTGTAACAGTGAAGATAAGCTTCGTTCAAAGTAATGCTGCTAAACTATTTGATATTCGGCCTATTGGGCCTATGCGGATTAAATATGCCCCTCGGCCTATGCCGAGGGACATATCTACCATTTTTAAGTCGAACGCCCCCAATTTTACGAGAATAAAAACTCTAAATCCAATATTTTAGGTAAAGTTTGTTTTTATTACATTGTATGGTAAATGGAGGTATATTCGTGATGTGACTTACAAAATCAGTTCTAGAGCTCGATCTGTTTCACTATCAGATGTCATATTTTCTTCATTTGTGCGCTCATAATTGGACATTAAAATTATGGTATATTTACGTTATGAAATGCACTGAGTTACTTTTATTTTTAAAAAATCTTCACAATAAGTAATGTAATATCATGATATGGAAGTTTATTTCGTGACAATAGGGAGTTTATAACGCGATAACTGAATCGAAATTAAAGTAAACCCAAAAAGAAAATAATACAAATATTATATGTTTTATTTGTAATACATATTATTATTTAGGTCTATACTTTTAATACAAAATGCTTATTTCTAATCCTATTTCAATAATCATATTTTTATATCAGTTACGCACATACGAGTATATCATACATTACATACAGCTCATCTTCACGGTGAAATATTTAGACATGTGTTGTGATATGGCCGGGTACAGTATGAACACTGTACCCAATCCCGGCCATTTTTTCTCTGACATCATAGGATTTTTTTACCAGACGTAGGAATATTTTATCGTTGGTTCATTTTGACAGCATTTTGGATGTCTGAAAGCGTATACTGTCTTCGTTTTTAGGTGCTCGTGCCATCTGAAACAAAAAAATATAATGACAGGTATTGTCGTGATATTTATTAAACGGAATATTAAAATATAAAATATACTCATATTGTCTTCAAGATATATACCATAACCTGCTGAAATTAGTTAATTGATAAAATACATACATATGTTATTAAAAATGTCCAAATTTGGTACCACCCAACTAGTTTTGTGTAAATAATCTTATTTGTGTAAATAATCTTATTTTGTGTAATGCTTATTTTGTGTAAATAATCTAACAAACGCTCAGCAGAATATAAGCTTTTATTCGATTAATACCTATAGCACACCATGATCAACATGGCTCATTTATTGAAGAGTCTCATCTATGAATAACGTAAAAAAACGAGTGCTTACCTTGTTGTTTTTGATGAGATCCACGGCAACAAGCTCACTTTACTAAAACAATGAGATTTTGACAGATCGCCAACGAGAAGTTTCCTAGCTAACTTCACGGCGGTCGAGCGCAATTTTTTTTATAGGGCTTTCTTTATCACTTACATGGCAACCTTTATGCAGCGTCTCACGGGCGTGGCGCGATAGATAATACCAGGAGAACGTTTCTAAAAACTATCACGATATTTCCTATACCACGATAATACCTCAATTTACCCTATATTAGTCAAACTATTTTTTTACTATACTACGTTTTCATATCGAGCCGCCATATTGGATTTAGCATGACGTCACATGGCTTATTGTATTCTACTTGTCATAACCATTCATACCCATGTCGACGGGGTTGTAAAGAAAATCGAAATAGACTATTTTGTGGTGGCCGCCATATTGGATTTAGAATTATGTGACTGGCCTATTGTATTTTTATACCCTTTCATCTGATACCCATGTCGAGGATATTGTAAAGAGAAAGTTAATCGGCCATTTTATGGTGGCTGCCATGTTGGATCTACCGTAATTTTTAACATACTATATTGCATTGTCTTAAGGACCATATGTGTGCAAAATTTCAGCAAAATTGGATATCGGGAAGTTAGTTTAAAATCGATTGCAAAATTTGTACCGAACAGACAATCAGGCAAACAGACATACAAGAAGGCGAGTCAATAAAAACGTGGTAAAATCGTTAACGAGAATCTTTTAGGCCCACAATCCTGAGGTTTTGCACATCGTGCGTCTGCTGGTTGGTGCCTACACCAATATACTATTACTCTTTTAAACAATGTCTTTCGACTTGAAGATGCGCGCAGACATTCGCCACACTTACGTAAAAAGAACCTCTTTGCGGTAGACTGTTCAGGTTATACGTAATATTGGCGTCAGTCACATCGTACACGACCAAAATGTTATCTTTTTTGTACCTATCTAAATTATGAAGTACTTGACGCGTAGATAAGTGGGAGGGGGGGGGAGAGTTTTAGGCCCTTACGTAGGACGGGCCATATAGTCTGATGCATGTTGAGCGTTTCTTTGTTTGTGTGTCCGTCCGAAGACTTTTCGTGTTCCGAACTTAACCAAATTTTACATACAGTCTCCCTGGGTGACCTTAAGCACCACCAGGTGGGTGCCAAATAAGCATCCTGGTTTACTTGGCCTTGAGGAGGATCTGACCAATAGGTAGAGCAAGCGTAGGTATATCGGTATTTTTGGAATCGTAACGAGAGAAACTTGTTGAAATAGGTTTTCAGCCATTTTGGATGTCAGAGGTTACCAATCACGGGACGAGCCAAAGTTGCCAATGTAGATCGCTACTTTTCCTGTTTACCCCAATATTCGGCGACACTGAGAAAAACGTAGTTTGGAATCACACATATTGCGTGTAGGGCAAGTGACAGAATATAGTAAAGGAAAATGCGGTCCACAACAATCTAAAGAGTGGTGTGACACATCAGTGCGGTAGTAGTGGACGTGGTGTTCAGAGTATAGTGGCCACTAAATATTGTATCAATGAAATCTTTGATGTTATCTCACACTAAATGTCATTTTACAACAGTTGTATACTCTTAATATTTGTTACTTAGGCCATACTGAAAGTTTCTGGATTCTGATAAAGTAAAACTTTTATAACGCTTATATTGTATTTACTGTTTTTCAATGAGGAAGACCTCTGACAATTTATACACTTTTTCATTCTTGAAAACCATTGGGAAAAGCGGTTGGTCCAGTCATCTTTAGAGGTCTCCTCAATGGCTTCTCGGGACGCTGTCACCGCCGCTTCTGGGGTAGTGAACCATATACCTCGAAGTTTATCCTTAATTTTTGGAAATAAAAAAAATCGCAGGGTACAAGCTCCGTATTGTATGGGAGATGCGTTATCATTTCCACGTTTGAAGTCTTCAAAAAACGCTGTTGTATTCTTAGCAGAGTGGGCGGATGCATTGTCTTGATGAAGGACTACACTGCTGCGATGACGCTTTTCACAAACTTTTTCTAAAACCCTAGGCAAGCAAATCTTAACATACAAATCTGCCGTGACTGTTTTTTTGTTTTCAAGTGAATTTGTCGCGTAATGTCCCGTCTTGTTAAAAAAAAGAAGCAACGATCATTTGACCAGTGCTTCGTCTTTTCTTGACTTTCATCGGCAAATCTTTCAAAGAAAACACCAACTAAGCCAATTGACTCCTTCTTTCAGGTTCGTAATAATACACCCAGCTTTCGTCTCCTGTTTCGATATCATATACAGCTAATGATTGCCCTTCGTTGTATTTTTTTATCATTTTATTACACCACTCCACACACTGTCATTTTTGAATTTCCGTTAACTCATGCGGTATCCATCTAGAACAAAGCTTCCGAATTTTCAGGTGTTCGTGCAAAATATTTTGCACTTGGTTCATGCCAATGTTCAATATTGTACAAATTTGCTGACATATATTTTTTTGGCCAATTGAATTAGTTGACGTACAGCATCGATATTAGTTTCTGCTACCGCCGTTGCCATGTCACTTTTGAATTCATTACACTAGAAACACACAGAGTTATGAGATGGGACTTCATCACCAAATGGTAATAACAGACTTTAGCATCGTTATTATTGACTTAAACAACACCTAAAGTCGTGCAAAATCATAATGAAAAAAAAACACAAAAAATATTAGGACATACTGAGCAAAAACCGAAAAAATGCCAAAAAATTGCATTACCCAGATTGCATAGATCTCATTGGCATAGGTCCTTGTAACATTAAAAAAAACACCGCGTTTTGCAAGTTCAAAGTCTTTTTCGTTTACAAATTGACTGACCTATGATGCCATGCGAAAAAATAATGAACTTCCAGCTCGGTCATGACACCAGACACGTCTTGTTTAATATTAACTGAAGGGCGCATTACTGGAAAGCAACAGCTGTTGCTATCAGCCTCATACTTGTAATATGAATGTGGTATGGTGGTATGTAGGTAACATTATAATGAGTAATGATACTTACAAAGATCGTGCTGTATAGCAACTGGAATGTAGGTCAGGTCTTGTTTTTTTTTAAAATAACAAGCATAATACCCGGCTTCGCAAAGGAGTAATTTTAAATTGATTGTTCGGAAAATGGTTCGAAAAATAATAAAAAACTTTGGTCAATGTCCACAGAGAAAGAACAGAACGTTACATAATTTAACTGAGGAAACGGTCACATTTCTTAGAGAACTTAGTGAGCTATTTTTGTTGTTAAATTCTTCAGTATTACAATAATTATAAAACTATAGAACTTTGCATACAAACATATACTAAATCTCTCTTGCACACAAACATATACCAAAGTATACATAGGTATTAATATTTACAAAATATAAACCTAAACAATTCCAGTTTTTAGCACAACCTATTACTGGATTTGTATGAAGAATGAAGGTTCTTTAATTTAATATGTTCGGACAATGACAGATTATCTGAGAGAATGACTAACCAAAAAAACTTAATTGTGGAATATTGTCGAATAATCGTAGCCAAATGAACGAAATACTTAGATAGATACATAATATATACCATATGAAAATTATTCGTCAATATCACGTGTTTTACGTCTTTCCGTTATTTGTAACACAGCATTACTTTCCTTTTTATGCACAACGTTCATTACAAAATTCATTTGCATTCTCAAGGTTTCTTGTACAATATGCTCAGCAAAGACCTTATTATTGGTGTGGTGTAATTTTACTGCAATTTCATTGTGCACTGTAGCGGTCTATGGACCCAAAAGACATTAGGGCACTCCTATGTCTCGATTGCTTAAACTTCTGCCAAAATATGTTAAATTGACTCTTAGTGTCCTATTTTATTTTACAATAACATCTTATAGAATTAATTTGTTTTACCTTTCATGTCCTAATAGAACCTATTTAGTAGCATGTTAGTCTAAACACAGTCGAAGGCTCGACAAAGATCGCGAGAAGATGGCTGCGGAATATAATATTTATTTTGTTAATATTTTTAAACGTGCTACTTTTTGTATATGGAATATTATTTTGTCTATTAGTGCTTTATTTAAACTTCAAAACTAAAATATTAAAAAGGATAGACAGAATCCGAGACAAGCTTGGACCTGAAGAAATAACCATGTACAAGAATAAGAGGTATGTCGAAGTATATGCAATATATGATTTATAAACACCTAAGTTATAAACCAATTATTTAATAACAGAAAAGTAGCCATATACAGCGGCAACTTTAGCCTGTCCCGTGATTGGTAACCACTGACGTCCAAAATGGCTTAAAATCTATTCCATCAATCACCACCATTCTCCAAAAATATCCTATATACGCTATGCTTGGTCTACCTATTGGTCAGATCCTTCCAGATAAAGTAAACCAAGATGCACCTGCAGCAACACCTGCGGGATTCAGATCGAATTTGCTGCTACCTGGTGCTGCTTAGGGTCACCCAGGGAAGCTGCATCATACCAAATTTGGTTAAGATCGGACACATAAACAAACAAACAAACCGGCAGGATGCATCAGACTATATGGCCCTTCCCACTTAATTCTACGGACAGGCCAAAAAAGACAATAATTTGTTGCACTTCAATGGAACTACTTCAAAACACTGAATGATGCATATAAAAGTACGTAATATTCCGAAAATATACTATTAATAACTGAAAATAAATAAACTACACGAGGACAAAGACACAAAGTACAATGACCACAAAATGTATTGCAATAGATAGCCTTAAAAGCGATATGAAAAATAAATATTTTTGTACGGATTTATTTTCAGAAAAATATAAGTATTTTTTTGTTATAGTATTTATTTGTTTGCATGACAAATAGTAAAAATTTTCAACTTGCCACTCGTCTTTGTGTTTTGAATATTACGGCACAGGTATTCAACATTGTGCTCATAGTTCAATGTATGTCTTCTTAGAAACTATGCGCCTGGGCAAACCCCCAGCATTTTTCACCGAGAAACAATGAAGAACAAGTGACCTTGCATGCCTTATTAAAGTAAATACCTTTCATGATATTGTCAACCGTAAAGCTGGCTTTAGTTAGACTATCAGTAAGAGAATGGGAGCATGACTCCATTTGCCAATATTTCATTACGAACAGATTCAAACTCCACAGTTGAGGCGGGTCATGGCCAAACTGTACAAGGTAGTCGGTCGTTAACCCGGTGAGGCATAACAGTTACTGTTCTCGCTTCGGGTACCTTATCAATAAATGAAGCAATTGTTACCTTGCAGTTATTGCGAGATTGTTATCAAAAATCATGCCGACAAGCGACAGTCTTATCTTTATGGTTGATGAATGAAAGATAATACTTACTATTTTATTGATATATTCTTGTCTACTTGACACGATTGTATTTGATAATTATTTCAACGTTACATATATAATCTGCTCTACCCGGCTTCGCACGGGAAGAGTTTTAAATTTATTAATAGAAAAGAGGTTATAAAACGCCTCTTGAATATTGCTTCACTTGGTTCTGACTTTATGAAACGTTTAATCGGTTTTTTATATATTCGGACCAATAACGTCCGCCAAGTTTCCTATTTTCTAATAGAATGACAAACAAACGGAGCTAATTGCGGAATGTTGTCGGATAATCGTAGCCGTTCACGTCAAAGTTTGTGTGCATCCCGAAATAAAGGCCACTTCCATGATATAATACATCGCAGGGAACGTTAATGCCCTCAGCTCGCAGAAAAGTTATTCACGGAGTTACCCAAAGGCAGTCCAGCTATTGTGCGTACGGCACATTTTTGCATGACGAGAATACGATCGCCGTCTGCCGCTCGACCCCACAATTCAACGCTGTACGTCTAAATGCATGGACATACACAAAGTACCATGTTCTAAGCGCCACTCTGTCAAAGAGCGGCACTAAGCTGAAGAGTGCGTAACGGGTGCGGCCTAGTTTATCGCATAAGGCATGGATGTGTAAATTCCATCATAGAGGTGAGACCACTGTCGATAACGAAATTCAAGAACTTGGCTGACATCACTGTGTGTATTGGTGTTTAATGTATAGCCACTTGAAAGCATGTCATCGTCCAGAAATTCTGTATCTGTATAAAAGTATTATTTTTTGTAGTACGTTATGTTTTCCCTAATAAATAAATGAATTAATTACGTTGCTCAATAGACATTCCTTGCCAATTCTCATTAAGTTCCAACAAATCATTCGCAGAAACGATTGCGAAACAATCTTCTGCATAAACAAGAAGTTTGCCATTGACCGTAGCAGCGGGAATATCATTCATATAAATGATGAGTCAAGTATTCCCGAGACAAGACCCTTCTTGGATTCCCAGGGATATTTATCGATCTCCGAATGCTTCGGATGTAACGGCGGTGACCTGTTGTCTATTTCCTAGAAAACTAGACATCAGGGAAATTGCAATATTGGCAATGCCGTAATAGCCAGCAGTATCTCACGATACTGCTGGCAATAGGGTCTAATGGGGTCGTATAGCTCGGGTACTAATGACTAACTCTGTCTAACATGGTCGGTCTGACTTACGGCTCAGCTCCCATCTGGCAGCCTCCTCAAAAAGGGACGAAACCGTTGAACCCAATGTGCATGGCGACTGATCTGGGGGAAGAACTCGAGCGACCCTGGATATCTGATCCCTAGTCGGCGTCGGCCTTGCTTAACAACCTTCCTGAAGAGTGATCTCCTGCAGCCTGGTAATGCGGTGACATGGTCTGAGCCCAGTGTATCCCTGTAATGCGGCATATGCACTCGGTGAAAACTTCAGACGGTCGGTTGTCTGATGCACTGGTCGGTCAGCCGGCCCTTGCTCAACAACGAATAGCCGGGAAAGTTTGGGAGCATAATGCGACCTAAGAAAGCGGGGGTAGTTAGATACCTTAAGCTATATATCCTTAGAAACGATACATTGTCCACCCGATCTCGGATGGCAAGCCGAGTAAAGGGCGCTTCGTATCCGCGACATATTCCAGTGAGGAATTGCCGCTTACTTAAGGTAGAAGACAACACAAGCGACTTCGACCTCGTCACCAGACGGGAGGTCGAAGAAATCTGATTACATTTGGGAGTAAGGGTGCGAGGATGCCCCACTGGGTTCGACAATTTCTAGTGCCTTGCGGTGGAGAGTTGGACTCTCACTGGCAGTGGGGTAGCTGGATAGTATATATGCATTGTCCGAATTATGTACATTTAATCTCGGGGCGATATAGGTTCGTTGAAACGAGTCGAGGTGGCAAGTTCGCCCGAGTATAGTCTTAAACCTAAAATATCTCATGATCGACCACATCGAATGTTTGTGATAAATTACATAAATAGTAGCGGCTTGTTTTCGGTTTTCACGTTGGGCGACGATCTTGGATACAAGAGTCCGTGCGGCAAGTGCTATCTGTGACCAGGCCTGGAAGCATACAGTTCTTCGCAGAAATATTTCAGCATATTGCACTATAATATATCGAACTGTATGGTCTGCATTAAATATATGATTATTACGATAGAAAGAAGCCGGCCATAGAAGAAGAAGAAGAAGAAGAAACGGATTATCATTCTAGTCCGATGCAATTTACCACAGTTATCCATTCGCTTCCAGCAATTCTTCGTTCAATTGCCATAAGCGACCCTACCGCTTGTTTAATAAAACAATTTGATCAAGTCTTCCTGTCGCTTCAGACGCATTTAGAGTTATTCTAGACTTATGTATGTACTCGTATGTACCTATTACATCGCCCGGGATAGACTCGAATCGACGTTTTTTAGATGGGTTAAAATAGACTAAACATAGTTGGATAGTGGTAGATGGGACAACCAAATTATTGAAACGTCGAGCCAACAAATTAGATCGAACTTAGGACTTGAGACATTTGTGTAGTAAGCCCCAATGATTAAATATTTTAAATTCTCATAAATCTAGGCTGTGCTAGTGTTACCTTCTTGGAAATGTTGGAAAATATTGGCTTTATAACTTTCGAAGATAAAAATACTGTCAGAAATGTTGTGGTATAATTTGTTAAACAACGGTATTTTAAATTATTTTAGTCGTTCTTGTTTTCATGGACAAATTCAGTATTAAAACGTGCAGAGGAAACCCCCTAAGGGGGTTTATCAAACTTGACCAATACTTAAAATCGCTCAGTTTCCGTCGCGTCGGTATCAAACTCCCATGCGACGAGGCAAAAAGCATGGGGCTCACGTCACGGCCGCGGGCCGCAGCCATCTTGGCCGACGCCGCTAGCAGCGTCTCGCTAGCGTCAGATTCTAAAACAGAACTATTAAAGAATTTTGATCCTCATCTATCGGCTGATATTCTAATCACTTACTTGTGGCGACACTCGATAGATAGCAAATTTTTCATATTTTAAAAAATAGGTTAAAAATAGAACACAAGACCTCTTATAGGCGTATAGTTCCCTAATACATTCGTTTTGCTATTTTCGCAGAGAGGCAGCAGCAGCAAATTTAACTGACTTGAATTAAAAGAACCGTAGGTCGTATAAATTAACCGGGCTGCGCATTTGCCATTACTATCGATTGGCGAAGGATGTTTTTGAACTTTGCAGGATTGTAAGACTTGGCCCCCTCAGAGAAGGGGGGGGGGGGTATTTCCGCCAATATCATTCAAAAGATGGCAATATGTCAATGGCCGAAAAGCAAAATTACTACGACAGAGAGATTTAAAATTGCATTTTTCCAAAAAATAATGTTACAATTTAGCTACCCAACCAATTTAAGAGTAAACATCTTTTAAAATATATTTTATCGCACTGTTTTCAGAAACTTTCTCTATGTTAAAAGAGATGTAAATTTCGCCTATGGTTGTTAAGAGGGGCTGCTAACGTTTCCCCCTAAATCGCAGGTCAACAATTGGCGCGACATCTTAGACCGACCTTATGAATATGTAGACTAATTAAATTACTTAACAGTGAGGAATGTTCATGGATACAAGCAAACACACATTTTAGAGACAAGATATAGAAACCAATTGTTTCTCGTTTTTCCTTCATGAGATATTAAAAATAAAATAAAATAAAATATCTCAAGGAAGTAGATTACAGTCAACCTTAAAAAAGGCATTACCATTCAATCGAATTCATAAGCCACTATATTTATCTAGTCCATAATATCATGCTGGGTGGCGAAAACTAAACGGTAGATTACGAGAGGCGAATTTTCCAAGCCTTGGCAGCTTTTGGCAATAACGAGAACATAATGAGCACAGAGCTCCCAATAAAACTAAAGACCAAATTGCTGGAGCAATATATCTTACATTTCTTTACCAACGGATCGGAGATCATAACTTTTGCTCAACAGTCAGCCAGGAAGATTACAAATGCACAAATAGCAATGGAACGAATCATTCTTGGAATCATCTTGCGCGACAGAAAACGCAAAATGCATCTGGGGTAAGACAAGAGATAGAGACGCGGTGGAAAACACTGCACATTTCAAATGGAAATGTACTGGACTACCGATCAGCTGGACACATTTTCAGATTACATAGATCATAGTCGGTGGACCAGTAAAATGTTTGAACAAAGACTACGCAGGGTTGATGATGTCAGAGTCAGACGACACGTAGAATAATATTGGGTGAGAAGGGCTCAAGATCGGTGAGCATGGAAGATATTGTAGGAGACCAATATCGAGGAATGGGTCATAGAAAAACCGCAATGATGATGAAGATGAGATTCTTTAAACTTTAAACAAAGGAGTATTATGTACAAGTATTATGTATTAACGCATGATTATTTAAGTGAAACCACGAAATAACTTCAGTATCGTCTTATTTTTATACCTATATTAGAAGTGCTGTTGATAAAAATCTGAGCATAAACGTCATGTATATTTTTTTAGCGCATGTCAACATTCTATGAATACGAAAGTTAATAATAGAAATGTATTTCGATCCGGA
>JAOPUG010000376.1:6736794-6748147 GCA_027564375.1 Micropterix facetella | reverse complement strand
TTCCATCATAGTAACAAAACCTCGCAGGATTTTAAGAAGACTTGGCCCTCTCGGGGGGAGGGGGGGGGGAGAAGTAAATATTTCAACTAGGTATAAAATGTTATATTAATACTTAGATAAAGGTTTAAACATACGTATTATTAAAAGATTTATTTAATAATCTTCATCATTTATGAGTAATATAGACGGAGGAATCCGATGAATTATCGATGAAAACGATACAAAATTGCTTTAAGTTTTGTATTATGTTTTTTTTAAAGTAACATATCCCCAAAATACCATATTTAAAAAAAAAATAAAGTGAGTGAAGATTGAAAGATATTTTCATATTCCTTCGGCCACTTAAGTGGCCAAATTTTGGAAATCCTGCTCAGTTTGTTTACTATGCACGATAACTCGAGGTAACTATTTTCGATTTAAAAAAATATTTTAGCAATTCGAGCGAGCGAAACGATGGTCACTATCAGCGTCCAGCGTGTTAGCCGGCGGGTCGTGCAGACCGCGTCTCACGATATGATCGCCTCATTTTTGATCCCCTGATACTCAACGCTCGCACAAATTCGTACACGATAAGTCGAGTAAATTGCGTCCGATTTAGAAAAATATTTCGGTAATTGGTAGTTATGGCCAAGGCGCAGAGCTTAAGCCTCTCTGCCGCCCGAGGCGAGGAGCGCTGTCTTTCGCTACTGAGGCAGTCACCGAGGCCCACTCGAACACGTCTTGTATGCGTATACTCTAGAAAAAAGTCTCACGGGGCTAGATCTGGTGAATACGGAGGGAGGGGAACGATAGTCTACCACTGTGTTGCAACATCGCCGAAACGTCGGGTGCTACAACCTTCACGCGGTAAATTCGTTTTATGTTATTATAATGTCAAACAACTGCGATAGTAATCGATTTCATAATACTTGTTTTAATCATCCGAATTTCTACATGTTACGTATGTTTCGGTCTGATTTTAAAAATGTGTTCAATGTCAAAAGTGCTTTTCCTCGGTAGACAAAGTTTAAATAAATCAAAAATATATTTTGATACCAAATGGGCAAATCGGAAACTTTTATGTGTGGTCAACATAGAAAAAACATATGTATGAATAAAAAAAAAATAAATCTTAAAGTCAAATTAAAAAAAATCTTTACAAAGATTATTTTTGTATTTTTTTGCCAATTTTAATTATTGATACGCTTTCCATTTGATCCATAAGTAAGTCCAAAATGAGAAAATAACACTTTTCTTGTATAGCGATTATGTTTTCTGTTTAAATATGTCATCATTTGTATTTTGCAATTTAACATTTTCCCTTTTAACTTATTTTATTTATTTATTAATTTCTTTATTGCTATTCAAACAAAACTTTGAGATTACTTACTTGTTAGTTATATTAAGTTTAAATGTATATAATTTCGAAAATGCTTTACGTATTTATAATATATCTAGGTTGAATACGTATTAATCATTATTTATTATTAGATACAGCAAAATAAAGAAAAAATAAAGAAGAAAATAATGAAAAAAAAAAGAAAATGTGGCAAAATATTCTACATGTGGCAAGTGATAGTAAATGTGGCAAGATATAGAACTAAAGAGAAAAATAAAAAAATCTAATGTTCTGTCAAAAGTTTTAAAACATTTTGTTTGAATTGCTGAATACTTTTACTTCGGCCACCCAAGTGGCAAAGTCTTGAAATCGTGCGCGAAAAATATTAATATGCACGATAACTCGAGTAACCTGCGTCCGATTTAGAAAATCTTTCGGCAATCGGTTATGATGGCTAATGTGCAGAGCCCAGTTTATTTTCGTGCATGTAGGTCCTACGGTTTGTTTTTTATTGTAATAAATAAAATAATACAATTAATTGATGTGTCACTAGGCGAGCGCTGAAATATCAGGTGAACATAAGCACTGCGGTGGTGCGTTTAGACATGATTACGTCATTCGCCATGCCTCAGGAGCCCGCGTGCGAACGAGACGCAGTGCTGCAATCGGCATCGCCCGTGATGGCCTGTGGGCGACTCGTGTAACGCGAGCCCACGCCTCTTACGTCACTTCATATGAGTGCCTAGTATCAACGCGCAGAAATGACTAGTCACCTGTTAGATAAATAAAATTGATAATGGAGATAGATGGAGATTTCTTGAACGTTGGACGTAGTTGATTCGAGTTATCATGCATAGTAACAAAACCTCGTAGGATTGTAAAAAGACTTAGCCCTCTCGCGGAAGGGGGGGGGGGGGAGTAAATGTTTCAACTAGGTATAAAATGTTATATTAATAAGGATAAAAGTTTAAACTTACGTTTGAATAAAATATTTATCTAATAATCGTCATATCTTATGACTAATGTAGACGGAGGGATATCGATGAAAACGAGACACAATGGATTTTTTGTTATTTTATTATGGTTTTTTTAAATAATATATCCCTAAAATAACGTGTAAAATAAGTGATTTTGCGAAGATTGGAAGATATTTTCATATTACTTTGGCCATCTAAGTGACCAAAAAAGTCACACGGGGCTAGGGACTATCAACCACGCAAAGTTTTTAGACAGCTTTTTCTCTCAGAGCAATTAAAGCGGAAGAATATTTGGGGTGTTATGAGATTTATCTCTAACGTAACATTTGAACCCCTTCCATACAGTAATTTCTCTTCATTAAGGGAGTCATTACACGAGTGGCACAATGGATCTCTCGCGGTTTACGTGCTTACTTGAAGTAGTTATTTTTAACGCTGAACATCTTAATATATTATACATACATATATACAAGAAAATAATCATATGGGCCGAAGTTTGACAAACCTTGGGTTTTCCCCTGCTCCAGTTTCATTCTTTGAATCCATTGGGAAAAGCACTTGGCCCAGTCTTCTTTCGTGGTCTCCTTGATGGCTTTTCGGAACGCTATCAACGCCGCTTCTGGGGTCGTCAATCTTATACCTCGAAGTTTATCCTTAATTTTTGGAAACAAAAAGAAATCGCAGGTTGCAAGGTCCGGAGAGTATGGGGGATGCGTCATCAGTTCCACGTTTGAGGTATTCAAAGACGCAGTTGTCAGCAGAGTGGGCGGATGCATTGTCTTGATGGAGGACTGGTTTGCTGGGAGGAATATTTTCACATTTTTCTAAAATACTGGACAAGCAAATGTTTACGGACCAATTTGCAAAAACTGTTCTTAGATTTACAAGTGAAATTGTCATATAATGGCCCGTTTCTTAAAAAAAGAAGCAACAATCATTCTACCAATGCTTTGACTTTTCTTGACTATCTTCGGCAAATCCTTCAAATAAAAGACCTACTCCGCCGATTGAGCCTTTCTTTCAGATTCGTAACAGTACACCCAGCTTTCGTATCCTATTACGATAATACTGCTAATAATTGCTCCCCGTCGTATGTGTTATAATTTTATCACACCACTCTTCACGCTGTCGTTTTTTAACATCCGTTAACTAATACGGTATCCAGATCGACAAAGCATCCGAGCTTTTAGGTGTACGTGCAAAATATTTTACATCTGGCTAATGCCAATTTTCAATGGTGTACGAATTCGCTGACATTATTTTTTTATCCGTTTGAATTAGTTACCGTATACCACCAATGTTAGTTTCTGTTACCGCTGTCGCCGGCCGGCGTTCACATGAATCGTCTTGAAGTTGGATGTTGGGGCCAATGTCTCGGGTTCCTGGTCCGAGTGACCAGGAGAACACTCTAGGCGTTTTGTGAAGTTTGCGAAAGATTCGTGTGAGTTGCGAACTAGAAGGACCACCCGATATACCTAGGTACTCAGGAGCGGGTATGAGGGAAAGGAGGATGTCGGTACATACTGTGTTGCTGTTATGCCTGCGCTGCAGTGCCTGGCTTGATTCTACTGCTGCCACCGTTGTAAGACGTCACCTACTTTCTCCAATAACTCACAGATAGCGCGGATGCGGTTTTATCAACACGTAAATGCGTGCGATGCGGTGCGGCGATATCGAAAATCAGTCATATGTCTCTGTGCGGAGCGGATTTCACTGACTCACACGTATCAAAATCGTCACTTTTCCTACCCGCCGTTTTGTGGCGCGATCGGCAATTTAAAATACCGACAGGGTTCGGAACGGAACAATTTTGAAGAGGGGTTTTTGATTAAACAAGTGATTAGGAGAAAGTAAAATCACTCTAATCACTCTAAAACGAACTTCACTGGCATAAACAATGGATATATTCACGTTTGAATTAATTATACCAGAAGTACACATAGCTACGAGATGTAGCTTCATTACTAAACACTGATTAAAGTCTTTGGCAACTCTCTTGTTGAATTAAGCTGTTCAGCGCTAAAATCGTATAAAGTCATACATCGAAAAATTTCTCTACTGAAATCCATCGTTAGGTAATCACATCATTTTCAAGATTACGCCACAAATAAAAAAAACAAAAGATAGACGTAACAATGGAATGTATTTTATAGCCTAAGAATTTCCATTTCAAATATAATGGCCAGTTCCAGAAACTTTCAGTATGACCCATATGAAATAAAACAATATCAATATCTAAAAATGAAAAAAATCTAATAACTCTTACCTTTTCAAGGTTGATTTTTTTTATTCCCACTGACATAATCGTTTTTGTCGAAATACAATGAATTCCCCATTATAAAAACAGAAATCATCATTCTCTATAGAAGATATTTTTATTGCTGGTTTTTTCGTTAGTCAATACTACGATGATCTTCCTCGGGTCAGTAATTTTCAGATATTTTGGCCATATAAAACCCCTATTTCGATATGTTTTCAAAGAAAATTTGGTCCAATGCAGTCCAGACTACCCGTTCCCTTTATTTGGGGTTTTGTTAAGGAATATCTAAATTATGTATCGAAATATACCTATAATTTAAAATAATATGTTATCCTAATTGGTTTTCTGTACGGCAACTATTTCGAACTCAAAATTGATTTTTTAAAAAATGTATTTATATATTAGCCGGTTGGTAAGAATCCTCTTGGTATTGTCAAATTGATTTTATATGATTTGCGTTAAATTGCAAAATATGCCATGAATATTTAATATTCATGACCAATTAGTGTAATTATATGTACAGTTTGGCAATTTTTTATAAATTGTACAAACAATTATCAATTAAATTTATATCAAAATATTAAAAAAAAATTTAAGCTACTAAAATACCGCAGTAGGTATAAATCTAAAATAGAGATCGTCAACATATAAACATAAATAGTTAGTTATAGAATAGTCAAATTAGAAATATTACGAGTATAAAATTACAACAATAAAAATGGCGCAATAGAAATAGTCAAGCAACATAATATATATAAATAGTTTTCATATAGTTTTGTGTTTCCGTATCTCTGTCACCGACTTCAGGTTAAACGGCTTAACCGATTGACTTAAAATTGGAAAGATAGACTCCTGAAGTGTCAAGTAATTGGCGTGATTCATAAAAATGCAATTTTTGAACAATTGAATATTTTTGAACAAACCTATATGAACAATTGAAAAATTGAACAAGATATTTTATTATTGATACTTTTTGAAAAATTCAAAATTTTTGAACAATTTTAAGCAATTGAAAATCAACCAAAATGGTTTATTTAGTATCATTGATGTGCCCTGTGGGCACGGGCATATCTACTTGTTTTTATATAATAATCATCTCCTATTATCAAAGTGATTGGATTTAGTAATGTAAATTGACAAAAATTTAAAAAAAATATATTTATTAAAAATATTCTTGAAAGATTAGAGAATTCAATAGGGTCAAAGTACTTAGTAGAATAAATAGGGTTCTAATAAGTGTATCCTGGACTTTTTTCTTAAACTGAATCTCTGCAAAAATCCTGATGCACAATTGAATCTTATTGTACTAAAAAAGGTTGGACTGATACAGGAAACTATTTCTAAACTTACTTAGTCGTACTTTGTCCTAGGACACAAGTCTTGTTTGTTCCGCGTGTTATGCGAATGAACATCCGAAATTGTTAAAGTAGTACCGATTTTTTCCTTGCATATATGACACCCTGGTACATCTAACAGCATCATTGTCATGATACTAGATTCAATGAAATATGGTCTGCAAGATGTTAGCGATGATATTGTAAACAATTGGCGAATTGATCGTAGTCTAAAAATTCTTACCGAATTTGGGGCAGTACGCCAGAATATGAGGCTATAACTTATTAAGGAATGGCAAAAAGCCAATTACACAACAATGCTAAAAATACAATAACATAACATGTATTAAAAACAGAAAATATGAATAAACGACCTCAATTGATGTGGTCGATTCTTGGCAAACATAAAACATAATGAAAAAAAAAGACACGAAATATATATCTAGTCACTTTCTCTTTCCCGTGCATTAGACATAAGGATTATAATTGACAGTGCGCCGTCAAGAAGGAATTATCTATGAATTATTCAATCAACAATGAAAATGTTATTTTAGGTTTATAGGAGGCAATCCTAATGGCGCAACATCCAACACCGGCTCACCAAATGGGGTTTTGGACTTCCAATGCGCCAGGACATGTCCTCACACTAATGAGTTTGCGCCAGTTTGTGGGTCAGACGATATAACTTATGACAACTTGTCAGTCCTTCAATGCGCAGGTCAATGTGGAGTCAGTGAGTATTTATCGTTAAAATAAAATATTTTTTGTTCGTATAAATATTTTTTTTTGTTTGTTTTAGCTGTGCAATACGCAAGTAATGGAAGATGTAAAGCATTAATTTAAACAATGTACATACCTATGTTTTAAAATATGTATATTAGAAATTATTTTACATACCTACTCGTACATAATTATAAAGGAAATAAATAAATATTTATTTACCTATGAAACTGTATTTTTTATATCGCATTTTAAAACCACTTATTAGGTTTAAATAGATTATAGTCATAAAGTGGCCTTTATAAACCGAAATTAAGGTAAGATGAGCTACAAGTTAGTAAGCTTATTGCAACTAATCCACACCTATAATGAGGTTTAATCTGTAAGACAAAGCAAGCGTTTTATGATATTTTCAATTCGTGATTACGAGTAAATGAGTCCACAATAAAGAAAATGATTAAGGCATTTAAAATAAGAAAGTGCATCTATAAATAAGATAAAACGAATTTACCGCGTGAATTTTGTAGCATTCACCGTTTCGACGATGTTCCAACCGCCGTTGTATCTGAGTCTACCCTGGACATCAGATGCAACGTATCTGAGTATACCCTGGACAACGGCGGTTGCAACATCGCCGAAGCGCCAGGTGCTACAACATTCACTTATGAGCATCGGAACCCTGTGATAATAGCTGCGAGAAAAAGGAATCCTTTTAAGACAGTGGAAATGAAACGAGCAGACTTCCTACGAAAGCCTTGGAAACTAATATACAAACAGAAAAGTAGCCGTTGATCGTCTTAAGTAGAACGGCTAAAATCCAGTGGATGTTATATAATAAGATGCGTCCATTCTCCCTGTTTTACAAATTGTCTAACAAGCCACAAGTTCTTTTTATAGAAGCCATTTCAGCAATAGGACGTCTAAGGATACTGCGAACTTTGATCTTGAGATTTTATATCCAAACGGGAGAAAAATCAGCCCCCCAAAAAAAGAAAGAACTTCTATGCCTTTTAGAATATGCGCCACCTGTATATCACCATTTTTATCAAGAGCTTAAGGGCCGTCCAATGTAATAAATGAACTAGAAGATGCAACAAGTGATTCTTTAACTGAGTAATAGACGTAAGAATTATTTAGAGGATAAGAACAGTGAAATTTAGCATATAAGATACTAAGGAAAAATAGTAAACAAGTAAGTACTAAGTTAGATTTGTTCTTTTTTAGTATATTTGTACGTCGTAAGTTTGATTTCGTATATTTAATTCAATAAAAAACTAATTTGATTTTTTAATTTGGCCTATTCATCTATGTTTTCATACATATATCCTAAATTGCCCATCTGAAAATAAATATGAAAACACCTAAAATATAGTTATATAATACCTACAAGAAATTAAAATTCCTAAATTTTAATATTTTGTTGTGCAAAATAAAAAGTGTGTATAATTCCTTCTTTTTTTGCTGTGTTTCTATTTTGTCTCATATCCATAAAAATGATTTTTGTTTTGGGCCACTTTTGGGTTTACGAGTAATTGTGAATTGGAAATATCACATACCATTTGCTTTGCATTACAGAATAGCACAATATCATCAACGATATTATATACTTGCCATAAAACTTCAAGATTCTCCCTTCTATGCGTAGGTGGACTAGAACTGTACAGCGATGCCAAATAGCCTACTGTTTAGACTTTAGAGAAATACACCAATACAAATAATTTAATTTGATATACCTACAAATAATACAAATAATATAATTATAGTATAAAATACAAATAATAATACAAATAAAACAAACATTAAAAATCAAATAATATAATTGATAGGTACACCGCTCGGTAGGATTATTAAAATATGCCAGCCTGCCATCTAAAATTGCCATTTTTGCAATTCTCACCTCCAATTAAAGATAGAGTGGGTCTGAGAGATAATATTTGCCCGATAGATACTTATTATGTACCCGATAGGGACCGTTTATTTATTGTTTTTTTTTACCTAATTTTGATGTAGAAATGTTTCTAATAAAATAACTTGATATTAGTAAAAGTATGTAGCAGCGAATTGGCGTTACTTTTATAAGCTATAATCTTATATGTTCTATATATTCACAAATAATTATAAACGGACCCTTGGTCAACAATATTCGACAATAATTCGCAGCAGCTAATTCTGGTTAAACAGCGGTTATCACTAAATACTAACTTAAACAATAGGGAGATTGGTTGTCCCTTTTTGTGAACACGAATAGCACAGCATCACGTGGATCTTACAGGAGCAATTTTGTAGTAAGGGAAAGGAAGACTTCCTCAATCTTTTAACCGTGAGTAAGACAAGCTTTCAAGGAGCTCCTGTAATGTAAATCATATTCCTGATTTTGGTAAATGAAAGTTAATAACTGGATGTGTGCAAATATACATAGTAAGCCGCGTTAACAATACGGTGCAGTAACAACGCGCCAAAGATGCATGTTTCTTTATTATGAAAATAAGATTAGGCGTCCTTTACTCGGCTACCACCCGAGATTGGGTGTCCAACGGATCGTTTATAATGATAAGTGACATTAGGTCAACGTCTACCCCCGAGTCTTAGGAAAAATACGTTCCCAGACCCCTCAGGGTCTATGCTGATTGAGCAACATTGCCGGTAAATCGACCAGTTTGCCAGGCGCCCAGTTCTATCCGAGGTTCCGTCCCCAGTTATACTGCACAGCGGTTTCACCCGGTTGGCCCCTCTTCGGCAGATCGCGTTGACAAAAGTTGCCATCAGGCCCAAGCTATACAAACGATTTGGAAGCTACAGCCCGAGACATAGTTGAATTTAAAATATATGCTACGGGCGAACCTGCTACCCCGAGGCGTTTCAAAGAACGCCCCGAGAAGAACGCAGAAAATTTTGACATAACAATCCACGTATGCACCTACGCCGCAGCACGTTAGAGGCCAAGGCAAGAGGCTACTTCCTAACTACCAAATTTAGACGGATTTCTCGATCCACCCTTTTGATTACAGGCTCGAAGTTGCTGGCGTAACCTCTACCTGCCGTAATAACGTGGCATTCCGTTACTCGGAAACATCGCCGACCCGTGGCGCCCTTTCCTCGGCTGTACCTGAGATTGGGTTTCCAACGAGTCGTTTCTAAGGATAGATGACGACAGGCCAACATCTACTCCCGCGTCTTAGGGAACATACATTCCTAGACTCCTCCGGGTCTCAGTCGATTAGCAACACGGCCGGTAATCCGACCAGCGTGCCAGTCGTCCAGTTCCGCACGAGGTTCCCAGCTCTGTCGCACAGCGGTTTCAACGGGGTTGGTCCTCATTCAAAGAGGCTTCCGGATGGGAGATCACACTAGCGGCTATTGAAGACCAAGCTACAGCCCGAGACAGTTGTGATTGTTAACTGCAGTCCCTCTTCGTAGAGGCTGGTAGCCTCCTCGAAGATAGGAGTTAAACCATGAGTTGGGCCGACAAAAGATCACATAAACAGGTCATCAGGTCCAAGCTGCACGTTAGGCACCAAAGAATCAGTCATAAATCCTCAGTGGAAAAGGTTACACGAGCGATAGTTGCATCGTCGTATAGATCTTGAGGTATTCTAAAATGCAAGCTGAGCAGAAAAAAATAGTCATCGAGTGACAAGTCGGCTGAAAGCTGTCTAACTGTACCGACCTTTGCCAGTGCGACAGTGAGTGTAAAAAAGACGACTATAATAAAATAAAAACATTACATTTCGTTCTTTTAAGAAAATTTGTAGACACTATATAAATAAATGGAAATATTTTTTATTTGAATCTAGAGTATTTATTCTGTTCTGAAAATGTGTAATTCTGCTGTGAAAAATATATTTTTAATTTTTTTAGAAGCCGATATATTAATAACATTGGTTTTTAGGTCGGTTATTTTTTAAAATCCAATATGGCTACCATATATGACGGGGCAAATGGAAACGTTGTTTTTGTTATTGCTTATGTTATAAACTTTCAAAAAATGTACCTTTTTGAAATTCTCCACAAAAAAACAGTTTTGTCAGTTTTTATGTAAAATCCAAGATGGCGGTCAGGGGCAAATGGAAACATTGATTTTTTCTTATTGCTTATACTGTAACCTTTCCAAAAATGTACTTTTTTGAAACTTTCCAAAAAATTATCACGAAATTACATAGTGAATCTGACTGGTGGAAAGTTTGAAATCTCCATCTCGGTTGAAGTTTGGCATTTTTCTGATTTCGATTGCTTCCCTGATCAGTAGCGGGAATAAAATTGTTTTTCGATAGCACAATTGGATTATAAAACTACCACAAATGGTTTGTTCCACTGTCTAATAAATGCTCGCAGATTGCTGTATTTTCCCGCAGGACGTTTTCCACGCCGTAATGTGTTCCATTACTCGAGTCATAATGGCGTGTTTCGTCAGACCGACATAAGACAGCCCACAGCTAAACTCGCTTTCGTAAACACCAGAGGTTTGCAGTGGAAGAAGATCTTTTACGGGTCTCAGGAATTGAGCTATACTTAAAAATCTTCTAAAGATCGTTTTCTAAACTTGTTAAGCATTTTGGTAATCCGATCTGTTACTCCATTGACATATGGCAAGAAATCCGGAGCTCGTCTAGTTTCACGCAATGAAACTATCGTCTAGTTCAAGGGTCTTCAACCCGCGGCCCGCGGGCCGCCTGCGGCCCGCGGACGCTCCGTTGGCGGCCCGGCAATAGCTTGGCCTAATTTAATTTATGTATATATAATTTCG
>JAOPUG010000376.1:6659337-6672895 GCA_027564375.1 Micropterix facetella | reverse complement strand
AAATATCAAAGGAACAACAAATTCAAAGTAACCAAAACAATTATACTGATGTGTTGTCTAGGAAACACTATGAAAATATAACGATTTTACTGAGGTGGTTGTTCAACAGACACATACCTTAACGCTGACGTGGTTGACTCGTAGACACCTTTCCTCGTAGAGCGATGCGTTCGCACTCCGCGGCCGCTCGCGATTGACTGACGAACACCTAACCGCGCCCTAGGAAAGTACTGAGAACGCGGTAGGTACCATTTAATAAATGACGACCCAGTATATGTTTTTCATTTTTCGGTGTCTGTCAGACTACCACGTCAGCCGCAGAGGGTTAATAAATAAAACAAACATAGATAAAAAATATTTTGTAATATTATTAAACAGACATTAAACTTTTATAAAACTATAGGTAGATACCTACACTGATAAAATTTTAAATATTCACCATTCTTAATTTTTTGTGGTAAAGTCTTTTAGGACATATTGGAATTCTTTGTGGTAAAGTCTTTTAGGACTATTGGAATTCTTTATGGTAAAGTCTTTTAGGACATATTGGAACCTTTTCCAATAATGGCAAGTGAATTTAATCATTCTCGTGACATCGATGATCGGTGACAATTTTTCAGTAATTTCAACTTCGAAAAAGATCGTTTACCATTAGCGTTCGTAATCATTAGAATATAAATATTCAATGCTGTCATAACATTTGGGAACTTTGATTGTGCCATATTGTCAAAAAATAATTTGTAGGATTGCGATGCTGGAACTGTTTTACCAGAATTTTTCTGTTGGAACATAAAATATTTACAATGAACCATTTGATCTGCAAACTCGAACTCGATGTCTTCGGGATAATTATCTGCAAACCTTGGGGCAGCTTCTTTAATTTCAACGTCTAGCTTCGATGGAAATTCAACGAGGAATCCGAATATATATTGAACTTTGTTATATGTTTCCACACGGAGCAAAAGCTCTGCACATAACTTGTCTATTATTGGTAGGTAAGTTTCGCACCTAAACTTTTCCCTTCCTTTAAGGACAACCTCTTTCTCATCGCCATCATTGTATTGCCTTTTTCTTTTTGGTACACACCTGCATTGATCCGTGTATTCTGCATTAATATTGGTTGTCATTTGCCTTTTTATCATAGTCATCAAACATTTCACTTTGTGACTTCAGAAAGTCGAGCAATGATTTGCGAAGATTGACTGCCGTTTGAAGTTCTATTGTTTCTTTTGATAGAGACTTACTGACTCTGTTGATTCGGTCTGGGATTGCAGCCCAGAAGCCTACCATGATGATATTTTCCTTCTTTGACATCTCATTTAGCAGACATTTAGCCTCATGCATTGTCTCGGGTTTCTGATTCACATCTTCAATGATGACTTGCAAAGCCGTCTGAAAGCTGCTGTAGCCGCGGGCTAGCGCGTTGGTCGTATCGGCCCTCCCACACCACCTTATATCACTCACTCTTTTTACAACTAGTCCAGAGCCTAGCTGACGCTCACTATCGTCGTTCTGAAGATACTTGAGCATAACCTCCCAACGGTGAGTTGAAATTGTGTGTACTACATGGATTGTACAGATTTTATTTGCTGGTTTACGCTGTGCGACACGATGCGTCTTTGTCGACGTGGCTTCGCGCAACACGGCCGAGATAATAATGCGAGGATTACAAATACGAATCGCGACAAGAAAGCTATGACGCTTGCGAGACGAGCGCGAGGAACTCCCATTGAGGACTGCAATCGACTGATGCGCCATGCTATTGGCCAGCGCAAAAGGATCAAAACCGATCGCAGTGTTGCCAGGTATCTCCGACTAGCTGGCAGCGTTTTTGCCAACCGGTAGTAGACTAACGTTCATAGCCAACCAGTAGTTATCATATAGAATGAAGAATGTGATTGTAATTCTCTTTCGAAATCAAATTCAATATTATTTTGATCCCTTATCGCAGAGCCCCTAAAAGCCACGGGGCCCATGGGCAGGCGCCTACTTTGCCTTTAGGCTATTCCAGCACTGTATAGGGGCCAGAGGAGTTTGCAGTCGAGAGTGACTCCTAGGAATGTCCTAGGAATGTTTGTGCAATAGTTTTGTGTATGTGCATCTATGTGTGTGTGTGTGTGATGATATGATCTTTTACTGCTCTAATAAACTCATTTTTACCCATAGAGAAACTATGGAGTTCCTGAAACGAATCATAACAGACGACTGACCATAATTTGATGCTCGCTTGATTTGTTTGGAGTCTGGGTACACTGAATAACCTAGGATGAGCAGTTTGACGCAATAGGACATCCAATGCTATTTTGCATAGAATTTGGGGGCTGTCGGTGTAATAATATATTGTGGAATAATGTGATATCCGCCACCCTGCATCGCTGTTGAATACTCAGAATTTCTAACCTAGCCAGGCCGTCAGAATAGGGTTATATTCTAGGGGTTGGAGTGAAAGAAGAGACGACAGATATAAATAGAGATTTTCTAGGGCGCTTCAAAGCGGCATCAAAGAAAGATATGTTGTCGGTAGACATCGAGTGTCTGGTTTAATTCTGCCTAATGTGCTCTTCACACAAGAAATTGTTTGCATAGTGATCCAGAAACCTACGGTTTGCAGTATTAAGGGCCTCCGACTTGCACTCTGCACCTGTATGCTCACCTGCACACTTAAAACAGCGTGGGGTCTTAGCCTGGAAGGATACCCGGCTATGCCCAAAGCAACAGTAGGTGAAGCACTGCACAACAAGGAGAGCGTAGGACTCGACAAATAGTGAGTTATAGAATAAGAATATTCTTTCAGGCGGGCGATGACCTTCAAAAGTGACAATGATAGGTCGAGAAGGTTTCCAGCCTGGTTCACCGCTGGTCTTAACCCTATAGTTGAGGTGTCGCACTTTGTGGACCGTCGATTATTTCCTGGTCCGACAGGGAAGTGTCGATACCTTTTATTAGGACCGTTCTATCCCATTGTATATCCAGGGATATACGCCTTGATGTGCTTCTCTTTCAAGAATTTGTTGTAAGAGATGTATTCGCCTCTTTACTGGATTTCAACGCGATCTCAACCCGGCTGAGGTGTTTAATTCCCCAAACCTTTTGGTTAAAGATGGTTTTTCCCAAAGCGATCGGGTTGATGGTTATTTTTCTGTTTGTCGGCTTTCTTGCCGGCGAGAGTTTAAGGTTCGAATTGTACGTAAACAATATACTGCCCTGAGGCATTTATTTGAGAAAGGTTGGTATTAGTTTCAGGCACCTTCTTCACGGGCAGAGAGTACCACACTTCAATCATTACAGCAAAATCTTGAAGCATGTCCATGATTTAACTAGAAACGAGATTTTAATTATTACTTGCACTATTTGAGTTTTCTGGGGCCAGAGGCAATGCCACCTCTGACACCCCTTTCGCACACTCCATACTGCAACTAAGGCTTGTATTATTTAGGCATACTTACAAAAATAAAGAATTTTGTAGGATAGGAACTACTTGCACGCTGGCAAAATAGATATATTATTACTTACAGATGGCACGAACATGGAGCGAATAAAAAAAACAGAGATACACAAACACAGTTAGATTTTACACAGTTAGAAAGATTAACAGCGCGATGACAAAACCCTCAAGGAATTACCGTGCACCCCGTTAGTCGGTTCTAGCTAGAGTCCTCGTATATTATCTTTAAACGTATAAAACTCAGTCCGTTATTCCGAACTTGAGTAGATTGAAGAGTAAGTGAGTCGGGCCCATCATAATACTATTGTTACACTTCTAAGGAGGTGAATGGTGGACTCTGAACTAACGACCGGTTGTGGTAGGTTTATTTGGGACAGGTGTCTTGCCACATGCGAGCGTCACGTTACCACACATTCACTCCCCGTTTGAAATCATAGAATTTGAGCTGCGTAAATCGCAATTTTAGATTTTTTCTAGGAACAAGGTAGTTATTCCTGAAGAGTTTTTAAAACTATTTTTCTTATATTCTACTAGGAATTAGGTATAACACAGAGATTTGTCTTTTGTTTCATCGTTGGTTTGCTGCAATTACACATTTATATGCAAGCGCCATTTTTTTTTATTTCACACTTTTCACACAGCGCAGCGCACAGGTCTATGTCACAGCTTGACCTGCTGAATAAACAATTATATATTATTATTACGCAGTGTATACTCCGTGTCCCCGATTTAATAGCAAAAACAGTGTAGCCGTATATCTATAAATAAACATATTTTGAATATTAGGAGATTTTCTATTACATAAAATTGTTCTACATTAAAAACTGAGTTGAAAATCAACTCCATATTTTTGTTTAGGCCTTGGTTCCCGAGGAGAAGCATTTTTTATATCAACTGATATTATTATTTTTTATCAGTAGCAAAGACCCTAATAAAAAAGGTCTTCTGATATCTAAAAACTTATTATTGGTAAAAAAAACATTATAAAAAATGAGGTATATTTCTTGTTTCATTTCACGTATTTACAGATGTATTAGTTTGTTTAGTGAATAACAATATTTGACCAATAGAATGACATAATCGTATCACGTTATTTGTATAATATTATAATAGCTATGCCTAGGTCAAATCTAGTGATTTGTACACAGTTTTGCAAAACATTTTCCGGCTTGCTAAAATGTCACATGTCTTAAAGTCGTCTCTTATATTGTATTTTTGTTTTTTTCCACAATGGTATGATACCATTTCTTTTCACATTATCAATTAAATGGTAAGAATGAGTTTGTAATACGGAATTTCTTTTCTGTTCATAGTTTTGGCGTGTTTGGAAACAGGAATTTAACTATGGCGAGTTCACAAAAACTGGAATGGTGAGTTTTTATAATATAATACCTATAATAAAATTTGCCTTTGGGGATTTATGCACAAAACTTTTTGTAATGTGTTACCAGCATCGATTGGTCCCCGGAATGTCGTATTTAATATACGGCTTTGCCTAAGGGTATAGCCAGAGACCATAGATTCTATAGAGAAACTGACTGCTGACAGCTATAGACTATAGAGGGAATTCAGGTGCCAATCACCACTACGCCATCTAGCAGAAGAAATGGCAGTAAACATCGCCGTTTACTGAAGAGTGCGTAAACACGCACATTCCCGTTCGTAAAAATCACAGAAAATCGCATAAAGCTCTTGTCTTTGCATTGTACGGGGTTAATAAATTTCAATTTATGAAGACTAATGCCATCTTTTTCTTTTTTAAATGCCCTTCCGGAGAAGCCCGCTGCCGCTTGCAATTGTAGAAGAATCTGGGCGTCCCTGGGTTCGAATTGTTAGCCATGGCATAATCACAGTGTAAATAAAACTACCAGTGAGACGACATCTTCATTTGTTGGAAATGCTGTCGCAGTCACCCTCTAGCGGGAGAAATAGCAGTGTATATCCCCATAGGAAACCTGATAGGATTAAAGGTTCTTTCACCTATATGGCATCGGATTACTGTTATACAAAAGGAAGGATATACAATTAGAGTCCACTACAGCGACGGCAAGGCTTCTAAAAACAGCCATACCTCTATGCTAAGCCGTGCCATTACGGTGGGTATTTAATTGTTCATCATTGAAGAATAAGAGAGATACTTTGATGGAGGAATGGAAGAATGCTTTGATAGAGGAATCGAACTAATGGAGGAAGCTTTGAGGACATATGAAATTTGGAGAAAGTTAACAAATAGATATTTTTTAAATGTCTAGTGGGATCGAAACATTTCTCGGTAAACTCTTAATTTATATATACAATAAGAATATAATTAGTATAGTCAATTTCGAGTATTTTGGTATTTCCTGAGACTCCTCCGAAATTATCTTAGTTATGAAAATGCAATAATTTATAACATCCCTGTACACCTGTACTCACATATATACAAAATAGCTTGAAATTAATATGGTTTGAAGATAAAATACATAGTTATACAAACTAGCTGTAATAGATTTTTCCATTTTGAAGTTTGATGTCCTCGATGCCCACTCACCTGTATTATCTACAAATTACTAAGAAAAATTGTAAGCAGAAATGTTTTTTGAAATCAGACAACCTGATGCCTAAGCAAGATGATCTTGCTTAGGCAAGATTTTAGTAACTTTTAAACGCATTAAATGAGTTGAAAAATTATTTCGGCCATCTGTCTTGATTGTCGGTGGTAAGAGTATATTAGAAGCGGCCATAAAACGGACTTAGCTCAGTGACTACATCTTCACTCTTCAGGCAGCGCGTACACGAGGCGTCGCGTCATAACGATCCGCCCGCCGTCCGTTAATCTCCTGCCTTGTGAGGCATCGTGAGTGGCGGTCAGAAGTGAAGGTGCCCCCCTCGGGGTCCCTTCTTTCTGCAAGGTTTCGCAAGTGTAAATTCGCGCACGCCAGCTCAGCGATGATTGCGTGCACTTGTAGAGGAGTGTGCGCGAATGCGAATGGCTATGGAAGATAGCTCTAGCCATCGTCGACTGTCCCATCGTGCCGGACTAACCCCAGCCGCCTACCTGCAGCGACTGCGAAGGGCTACGCAAAGGTAGTCCCCGCCATCGTCACCAATCCAACAGGTCGGCGCGCCTCCCGGCCCCCAAACACCTATAAAAGAAGCCGACTCGCCGAAGAGTCCAATGTTATAGCATGTCCAGCCATTGGGCTGGACACATCTGACGTCCCAGGTAAGCGCCAAATGCTCTCTGGGGAAAGCCACTGTGCTCGCGCGGTCTGTGCGACCACAGGAGGAAGAATCACTAGAATGGCTACATCTTGAAAAGTACTTACATGTTTGTTGTATCTACAGTACTACTAGTTTAACCCTTTGTTTTCAGTTCTACTGCTGCTATCATCTCATAAAATCCATTTTATTTACCTAATAAATTGTTGTATTTACATATTAAATTACTAAGGATATGTCAAAAGTGTGACCAATCTCACTACCTATGTTCCACCGTCGATATAACTGTTATATCTAGGTAGGTATAGTGCCATTATAATGGACTTAAAATGGCCGTCGAATCAAACAGATGTGTCAAAGGACACAACAAGTAACAACACGATAAGAAACTTTCCGCTTAATATGTTCATTTATAAGCCAAAAAATACAAGATTCCAGTAATATTTTAAAACCCAAAAACCATTCAACATGACAAAAACCCGACTGAAACAGTGCCATCACCCAATTTGAAAGGAAACTACAACAGAAAAAGTGACATTTGCTCTATATATGGTTTGTCTATGTTCGAAGCAGTTTATATCTGCATTAAAACTCGTTTAATGATTATGATTTTAAAACTCGGCTATACTGGGTATAATATTAATTGAATTTAGCTTGTTTGTTAGTGCATTTTTTTGGTAAGGCTTTTATTGTTTTTAGGATTTCAAAACCGTGGCCGATGAGCACCATCACTGATTGCGCCTTCCAACCGCTCGAGGTCGACAAAGGCAACTTAGTCGATAAATTGATGGAAGCTAGTGAGGACTTTCCGATCGACTTCCCTATCCAGACTGTAAGGTAATGTTAGTTTTACTTATGTTTAATATTATCACAGATACACAGGGTGAAGCAAGTAAACAAATGTGTGATAAATAAAATTTAAGAAAGGATAATTTTTATATAGGTAATCATCATTATTTTGTCTTCACTTAAACTTGACTAATCTATTTATTTTTTTTATTGGAACACATAACGGTGATTACAAAATAGTGGTAATATTTTTTATAGAAATTACATACATGCAATATTACAAAAGTGAAACTCAAAATGTTGCTGTTTATTCGGTGAAAATTTACCAATTACAAATTTACCAAACGGAGCTGTCATGGAATTCACCGACCAAGGTCGGGCCCATTTATGATGGGCCCGACCAGCTCCGTTTGTACTTACTAAACTAGTGTATTCATATTCGAAAAAGCCCTATAATTTCAAATGTTTACATATCAATGAAACTAATTTGCTAGGAATATCAATAACTGAATAAGTCACGATTTTTAGGAAATATTTTTTTTTTATACTACCCACATTGAAATTTCATTTTCTATGAAATGCACTAACTGAATAAGTGATCATATAGCTAGAAATATCATATTTAAATGGGAAAAATTGAATGTCTTAAAAAATTATTCAAATATTGATATGACATTTGAAGACTGGAAGACCGTAAGACAAAATTTTGTCATATCATCAAAATATATCGCAAGTCATCTTTTGTCTTATTTAAAATATATAAGTATTATAATTAAAACAAAGACAAAGGTGTCGTCGGACACCCGATAGGAGCGAAGCTCTTAACTAATTCAACGTTTATTTTAAAGAAATTTCTTAACGGTACTGCCATCTGCCATCTATCGGGCTTACCAAGTACTGATTATAGCGGTATCTACAATAGTGTCGCTACAGTCAGTAGAGAGCGTCAATAATAATAGCACAAATCCAATTTAATGTGTCGTATTGAACAAGCGGGGAAGGGTTGGGAAGCGAGGGGGTTGAGGAGGAAGGGTTAAGTTGGAGGGGGCTGGGGGAGGGGTACAGGCACTTCTGAAGATAAAGCGTCTCACCAAAAGCTTTCCGTTACAGTTTTTGCCAGTTCCCTCTCGCCGCGCATAACCCCAGTAAAAGAGCGTCGCTCCGATAAAGTAAAATATATAGGGTTTTCACTTCATTTGTTTTTCCAACGTTTTAATGTGTTAACAATAGTAGTTAATTTAATAAGTACAATGCTTTTTCATATTTTTTTATATAGCGAATAAATTGCCTTTTTTTGTGAAATATGAATTTTATTGAAACCTTCGAGGAGTCTTTAGATAAGTCTAACAAAAAACAGAACAGGATAAAAAACAGGATTTATACAGGATTTATAGCAATATGTATAGATATGTCTCTCCTGTAAAATTTGATTTTAGTGACCTATTCAGTTATTTATTTTTGTAGCAGAGTTTTGCATTTTAATTTTTTGAGTAATGGGGCCCAGGTTTTCGAAGTCGAAACCTGGCTCCTGCGCTGTTGGCGTATTAAATTATATCAGTACTGACTTGACAGTACAGTTGCGATAGAGTGACTATCGAGACCAATTGAGTTTGTTTTGGTTTGAAAGTGTCAATAACCGGATGTAGTCTAACACACTAAATCATTGGTTTGTCTGTGTGGCTTAGTTCTTTTCACTTCCGCAGTTGCCAACAAAACTGGCGCATATGTGGCTTGCATTTTTTCACTTCCATACATAGTCATGAGATTGTGAACAATGTGAACATTCAGTAGTGAAAAGGAATTTGCCTCTTAGACTATTTCACCAATAAAAATATAATATGGACGTTTACTTAGATAAGTACATTTCACACTTAACGGAAAGTTCACCTGTCCATAATACTTAGATCTTTTCATTACAAGAATCTACAACATGAATGATACCGCTGCAGCTAGATGGCAGTGCCAAGCGAAATCACGTTTTCGCCTAGAAGAGACCTCCTATAATCGCCTATTCCCCTGATACTTACGTTTTGCTATTATGGCAGAAAGGCGAAAGCCGGCTAACTTAAAAAAAACGTAGGTTACATATACCTCAAAATCAACTGAGCTCTGCGCATTGGCCATAACTATCGTTTGGCAAAATATTTTTTTAAATTGTTTAGTCGAGTTAGTTTATTAGAGTTATTGTGCATAGTTTTCTCGCAGGATTGTAAGACTTGGCCCCCCTTGGGGTGGGCCGAAGTAATCGCTGAAATTCTCCAGAGTTTTATTATATTCATTGTTTTAATTTCAGACTTAAAGAACTGCAGAAAACATTCGACAAAGCAATTCTGGAAAGAAACATTGCCTCCACATACCCGGTTCTGCACGAGCGAGCATTGGTATTATTCCTACAGTTTCTTGAATATAAAAGGTAATAATTATATTAATTTTATGTTGCTCCCTGTTGTTTATGGTTACCTATCGGATCATTTCGCAGTGATGCACAACATGGCTCTGATTTATAAATAAGGGCAAAACGGATTTTACTATGTGAAGCACCCGACGTTTCGGCGATGTTACAACTGCCAATGTCCACGGTTGTCATTGCAATTTCTGAATCATCTAAACTCTGTTCCACAAAAATCAAATTCACATATGGAATAAAAAAAGGCTCTCTGGCTTTTTCGATGCCATGGTGTCTGAAGTGATAAAAGTCTCGGACATATGATGTAACGGAATCTCAAACATACTCGTACTGACAGATATGTGCATGCCAGCTCACACCATCATCCCTACCATCTACACACAATGCAAACGTCGCTCGTGAATCAAGCATGTGGCCTATGCAACGCTGAGCATTTTCCGCAGCAGATGGAACATGCCAATGATGTCCTTAGGAAAATTGCTCCAATATGGCAGAAACTGACCATTTTATTACCATACGTCAAGGAAGTTATTGAATAAGTAGTATATTGAACAAATTAAATATAAAAATGAACTTCAATATGAACAAAGGTTTTAATCACAACACCATCCCAGGATGTTTCCCGGAATAAATTGATAGTGTCGCACGCTGTATGGCATATTCTGGCACAAGTCTAGTCATGTTAAAATGGGAAACCAAACTGAGCATTAGTCAGCTGTCAACTGTCAAATTGGCTGTCGCTGGAAAAAAAATGTTGTCAATATAAAAACCAAACATCTAAAAAAAAGACCCTTTACCTCGCAATAAATATATTTTTCCATTTAATATTTAAATTAAGTAAGACTTGTAAACGCCCAATCTTGGTGTTACATCGTCCAGAATCCAACATCCATTTATTTAAACCACATTTTAAAATATTAATGCTACACAGGAAACAGGTCCAATTTTTCTCAAGCGCTCTACGAAGTTGGTCTCATTATTTCCCAGACAGTGATTCGTTCTCATTGGATGCTGGAACGAGTGTCGTCACACTGCGGTAGTATTAAACTTCTTTACTACCTCCATACTGTATGCTACTTATTAAAATTATATATATAAGGGAATATGGTTCATATTAGCATCCAGAGTTATGAGCACGTTTCATCTCACGCCATTCCAACTTGATAACAAGGATTGGCTTTTACATGACGCCTGGTCGGAATAAACCCAAATTTAAACAGCGCAGATAATAAGTTGTCGTGAAAAATGTGGGGGCTACGTCAGTGGCGCGAGCAGAGAGCGAAGGGGTCGTCCGAACTGCCGTACGAGGGTCGAATGCGAAATGAGCAAAGTTAAGGGTTCGGGGTAAGGTCACACCGGCCCCTGACGTCCGAAAGAAATAGACAAAGGTGTATAAATTTAGTTTAACGAAATAAAGCATCTCAACGAAATGAAGATCAACAATCTGATGGCCCGCGAGAAACTCGCCTAAACTATAAACAGCACTAAACCGCCTAAATAATCAACATACCCTTTTGAATAATTGCTCGTTGACATGAATAGTATTATAGATTTCGATATTAACTTTATTTTTATTTATTGAAATAAATTCGGAACCTTCGATGGTAAACGTCAATCAATACATTTCTGTCAGAATTCTGCTACATCTTCAATGGGCTGCGACAGGAATATACATGATCTTCAATCTCTGCTCTGGTATTAATGCTACCGGCACCATCTTCAATAAGTCGGTACAACTAGAGGCGTATGCTGATGATATTGATATCATTGCACGCTCTCTAAAAGCCTTCAAGAGAACCATTTTAGCATTGGAGCAGCAAATGTATGGACTTGAAGATTAATCCGAAGAAAAACCAAATACATAGCTGCCCAAGTTGCAAGAGTCATGTCTTTATTGGCTCATCTATCTTTAAGAAATTCACCTATTTCGGATCATTAATTACAAGGGACAACAATACCAGGGATGAAATTACGTTTAATGGCTGCAAATAGGTGTTACTTTGGAATCCAGCCTACAATCAAATACCGTCTGATATCCCGGCGGAGGAAGGCAGCTTCTACAAGACATTTATCAGACAGGGCGCATCTCATACAAGCGGATAAATAAACACTAGAAGTCTTTTTGAACGCAAAATACTCAATAGGCGGTGCTATACAGAAGGATGCTGTATAGAAAGACGAACAAAAAGAACTGTATAATCTGTATAATACTTTCATATGTTGTGAAATTTCTGAAAATCTATAGGTTCAGAAGGGTAGGGTATGTTGAAAGGATAAAAAATTAACAGCCGTTAAAACGCATTTCGTGGAAAACTTTAAGGGCATCGTGAAGTCGGACGACGAAAATTACGAAGGCTTGATTCTGTGAATAAAGACATAAGGAATAAACACTGGAAAGCCACAGCCCCGGATAGGGTGAAATAGAAGAAGCTTGTTGAAGAAGCCAAGACTCGCAACGAGTTGCAGCTCTAATGATGATGAAAGAACTTTGGAATCAGTTTACAAAGTCTGCATGATTTAAAAGATGATCGTAAGTTAATAACTGAAATCCAAAATCTCTTCCCTAATTTATGAGAATTGGATATGTCATCTCAAATAGTGCAGTAACTAAAAGTGGGTTATTGTGACATGATGGGGGTTATATAACCATTGACCGATTACGGGACTTCCATGAACCGTTTCGGGTCACCGGCAAGTCTGAAATGGCGCCGTAATCAGGCTTTATTGCGACAAAATACAGGTTCTATTATTGACGATCACAGCTTTGTCAAGACTGAAAACGTTCTAAAGTATCAATTTTTAAATATTATTATAGTTTTATACATCGTCTCATTAATTATAATAATTTCCGCTTTCTGGTAGTATTCCAGTTCACTTCCAGATTACCTTTCGCAGATACTCCATGCAGTGTATTTTAGTATTTCAAAATTACTAATACTGTACATATAATCAAATTGCACAACTATATACCGTGTTGCATACTATAGCATAACTTCGGCAAATGATTTCTGTTGGGCGATGGACCAATCAAATTTATTGGCGCTGAACTGCCTTCGTTTTGACTATCGAAACAAGTAAATGCTGGCTCGAATTAAAACTATAACATTATAGATCAATGAATCGCCATAATCAATTGAAAACTGGGGCAAGGGGAAAACCCAAGGGTTTGTCAAACTTCGGCCCATATGATTGTTTTCTTGTATGTAGTATAATATATACGGATGTTCAGGGTAGTTTAAAAGAACTACCTGATCTGAGCACGTAAACCACAAGAGATCTATTGTGCTACTTTCTTCTTCTCCATTTCTAGTTTTTCTTCTCCGACTTGAATTGTAAAAATAGGTTTATCATTGGATACGAGTATTATTCCATAATACCCAGACATCTAGTGAGACAATAATGGTATAATATTTATGCATATATGTATGTGTTATAGTTTACCTGTAATATAGAAAATGAAACTGATAATATAGAAAATAAAACTGTCATCTTGAAATTGCCATTTCAAAATTACTGAAAGCTGAATCGAAATTTCTATTTTGAAATCTCTCTAAGTTTTTCTAAACCATATATTAGTTGTATTGATTGAATTGGCATTGTAATCTTCCCTTCCCATTCCGTGCACCCTCATTGTAGGGACAGCGAAGTATCAGGCCCTCATAAAGTAGTAGAGTATATTTATTATAAAATAATAAAAATTCTGTAGCCTCTAGCGG
>JAOPUG010000376.1:6588480-6599290 GCA_027564375.1 Micropterix facetella | reverse complement strand
GGATGCAAATTTATAGGTTGTGTTTAAATTATTATTGTCTGTCTGTTCTTTGGTAAAGCAAGTCTGCTATTTGATGTCATAGATCTTGATTGTCGTCATTCTCTCCTACATTTACGAAATATGTATTCATTGAGCTTGCGATAAAAACCGTAAAATTTTGAAAGTCTGCTACTACTGTAGACGATTTTGGTATTGCAACACAAAACATACTTCTTCGAGAGATCTAGGTCATTTGTCGTAGCATACGAAATGCATCTATGCTATCTTTTCTTATTATAGCTAAATTCCTGCCTCAATAAATGAGTAGAAGCACATATCTAACAGCTCTACAAACATTCATACCAGCAGAATCATTCCATTCAAATACCAAATTACCAAATCGCATTCCAAGCGTACATGCAATAACATAACAAGGTGCAGGTGCTACGCCAAACATTCATATGATTGTTAAGGGGGAGGGAAGTGGAAGTTAAGCAAGGTTAGTTTGGTTGTAAGAGGGAGATAAGATGGCGGAGAGGGAAGAATATAGCAGGTATATAGGACTAATCGTTTGTACGAATGTAGGCTAGAATGTAGGATAGAATATTGATATAGATAGGCTAGATAATATTTGACGAATGTAGGCTAGATAATATTTGACGAATGTAGTCTAGATAATAAGTCATAAAAAGCAGTGAATAACGAAAAAATATTGCAGAAGAATCGCACTGAGAAAAAATATGACGTGGGCTCCTTAAATATCGATCTCCCTAACTGCAATAATAACCAAACTAGGACACTGTTTCATAAAGACGCTACGTCATGCTTGATAATGTACGAAGCAAAATTATATTAGACCGATGCTTGCATAGCAAACGTCATTGCCGAATTTGCGTTTCTTGCGGTGTTTTACGCCCAGCATGTCTGGAACATTCTGACTGTCAAAATGCCAAGAGCCGTGAGTTGCATGTTCCTACAAAACAACAAGCCACGTCCTTATCGAATATATAAGGCGCTATTATTGACCATTATGTAGATGCTTACTCTTAAGTAGAGTCTGGACTTTTGGGAATTGTCAGCTCCTACGGGAGAACCCGTCCACCCCGGAGCGTTTTAACGAAATGATCGTTCTATTACCCCGAGATGAAACGCGGACGAAGACAAATCTCAATCTAAGCCCGTAAGAGGCCAACGCTTTACCGCGAGACACTGGGAATTTTCAAACCCAGTGGGCCTCCTCGCGCCCTTACTACCAGATGCGGATCAGATTTCTCCAATCCCCCGTCTGGTCACAGGTCCGAGGTCGCTTGCGCGGGCCTCTACCTCTAAATCGGTATCCCTAACTGGGATATAGCGGATACGGGGCGGCCTTTGCTCGGCAACTCTCACCCGAGGATGGATGGCCCACACTATCATATCTATGGATAAGCGTTAGAGGACCTATTTACCTCCGCTGTCTTAAGAAGCGTAAACTTCTAAACTCCTTTAGAATCAGCCAGTGACAACACCTGACAACAATCAGAGTGCGCCAGCTGTCCAGGTCATGCCCGAGTTCCCGCCCCCGGGTTAGCCGCACAGCGGGTTCACCGGGTTGGTCCCTTTTCGGGGAGGCTCCTGAATAGGAGCTGCTCCGCAAGCTGGGCCGACCAAAACACAACGGCCATTATATCCCAGGCTCCACGTAGCTATTGTGACCCAAAGAGACACACCGAATAAAAAAGAAACACACCGAAATAAAAAGAAAGTGTTTTGGAGACTGGTTCCAATTTCTGCCACCTAGATAGATAATCCTGTCGTAATTTCTACGAGGGCCGTTCAATAAGTTTTCGGTATAGGTATGAAAACAAAGATATGCAGATGTATTTTTTTATTCTTTTTCAATGTAGTCCCCTCTTATCTTATTGCATTTATTAGATCTGTCAATATTTTTTTAAAGCCCGTTTAAATGTAGTTTTCATTTTGGTTGGCAACATGTTCGGTGACAGTCGCCTTCAGTGCTTCATCGTCAGATATCGAATCCCTCCGAGATCTTTTTTTCAGATTCGGGAATAAAAAGTAGTCACTGGGTCAGGTCTGGACTGTACGGTGGGTGGTCGGTCCTTGGTTTCGAACCCGCAGCCGTGCGCGGTAGCCTTTGCAATCTGAGCGGTATGAACTGAAACTTTATCATGCAGAAGCAGTACACCTTTGGCCAATTTCTCCCTCCTTTTTTCTTTAATTGCTGCTCTTAATTGCCATAGAATGTTAGCATAGTACGCTGCCGTAATATTGACACCTTAATCCTTATAGTATATCAGCAATATCACCAGATAATCCCAAAAGATGGTGGCCATGACCTTCTCAGCTGAAGGTACGACCTTGAATTTCTTGGAATGAGCTGATCCACTGCATCGACTCTTGACTGCTCTCAGGGTCATAATTATGAACCTGCATTACATCTCCAGTTCTTCTGCGTTTCATCTTTCATTACAATTCTTTCAATGACTATGTCTAGATTGTTTCCACATATCTTCAAAAACTGCGAACAGTATTCCACGCGCGCTTGTTTCTGATGCGGCGTCAGCATTCACGGCACCCATCTCGCGGTCACTTTTGACATATGAAGTTGGTCATCAATTATGTGTACGGTACCGGTAGAAAGGCCAAGTCTCTCAGCTATCGATTTGATCTTCACTCGACTGCCTTCCAATATAATTTTCTCCGTTTTTTTCACAATTTCCCGCGAAGAAGCTTCGACAGGCCGATCGGCGCGAGGGTCATCTTCGATGTTTTGCCTCCCACGTCTAAATTCACTCGACCACTTTTGGATAGTAGATAACGAAGTGCCAGATTCCCCGTAAACAGCATACATTTCCTCTTTAGAGCATTTTTGGCTTTTACCTTGTTTAGTTAAGAATTTAATAAAAGCTCGATCCTAATTTTACTAAAAATATAACATTGCTCATATTGGTAGCGTTTATGTACAACATAACAAAAAACAAATGGATGTTTTTTCCATTTTTATTTTTATTTATTGGCTATAAGTGAATGTATATGGCCAGTATTTGAAAATATACAATAAGAGGTTAGAATCTACCTATACCGAGAACTTATTAAATGTCCTACATAGGTGAACGAATCGATAAAAACTTAAAAGAATTAAAAACATTACATCGTTTGCTGGATTTTCAATAATAGTAAAAACAGGTAAAATATATCTACCTGAATTTTAAATTTACTTAAAAAAAATACGAAATATTTCAATAACACGGAAACTGTCGAGAAGATTTCGATTAGATTCCTTCCGGTGAAAATGCATCAAGTATAAGTTTTAAACGTAAAATATATTTTACGGAATCGTTAGTGAAGCCTAGGAGGTTTTTGTTTACAGAACTCTTTATTCTGTATGATGTAGCTATGTAATTATGCCGCTGGTGTGAGAGTACTGAAGATTAGGTCGCTTTGGTCGTTATGCGATATGCTAAAAGATCATTCTTTAATCACTGTATATAGATGCAACTCTGCTGACACATCGAGAAGTTCAGTAATTTCAAGCAATGAAGTGGAATACTGTATCTGAATTTCTCAATTACAGATAGGTATTATAATTATAACCGAATGTAACTATCAAACTGTCTGATATAAGAACAGATCTAGGCTAATGTCTTCATTAATTCGCAATTAAATCGTTTATAGGGATATTAGCGCAATGAAATGATGTATAACGTCACATTAAATTTTAAATAAGATAATATGCACGCGCTATGGTTGCCACATGTTTTTAATAAACCATAAAAGGTACGAGTAAAATATACCATAATTAGGTAAAGAAGTACTGTGCTACTACCGCCTGGCAGTATGTATGACCTTTTAAGACCAGAGCATAGATCGTATGACACTATAAAATCAACGACCGGAGTCCGCTTTTTATTTCAGTCTCGCCTACTTGCATTATTTCAAGAATAACAATGATAAAATATAGTTAAAGGAAGAGGAGTGTAGCAGGGCAAAGATAGCCCACAGCTGAGCTACTTTTCTCTGCAATTAGACGAACTATATGTAGGTACACCACCCTACACTAAGTCCAAAATGATTGAAATCTCTTAGGTATAAATTATGGCAGAAATTGTTATTGGACCAAAATTAATTCTAACAGTAAACCTTAGATGCGTAGGAGAAGCATAAAGTGAAAAAACCTAATTTCAGTATAATTGCGAATTAGGATTTTATTACAAATCTCTCCGTCGCTATGCGATAAATTATTCACAAGTTTTTTACTAGAATGACAAACTGTTTATAGAAAATATCTTGCTTACGTCATCGTTATGGTAACTATACAGTTACTCTGATTACTGTCACTGACTGAATCTGTAACGCTGTGGCATAACGCTCGAAATTCGCGTTCTCTTTCTCGCTATATAACGCACTCTCTTTCTATTCGTAACGCTGTCGGTAATTATCGTACGTCATCGGACAATGTCGGTGATCGATTTCGCGCTCTCTCTCTCTTTTTTACAATGGCCGAGTATGGCAAACGACGCCCGACCATACTTTGTCCGATAACGGATTAGCTTAACATAATTTTCGTTTCGAGATTATAATGAACAGCCCCTCTAACGTACATACGAAATACGATCTATTTGACGACGGGCGCCACAGGCGCACTACAGCCAACTAGTATGTATATGGGTGACACAGACTTATAACACACTACTTTATTCATTAGTTTTCTGGAACCTTCTTGATTCCCGGCGATATGCTTCTGCTTCTTTTGATTCTGAGGATTTTGAAAGTTTTCCGCTTTTTATTCTTCTCTGAAATTCCGAGTACCTTCTGCTTCTTTTTCCTCTGGTCTTCACTTTACCTGCAGTTTTTGCCAAGTAGTATTTGAAAGATAGCGTACGATACAACGCGAGCCCCAGATGTTAGGATTGGGGTTGTTTTTTAAAGACTAAATGTCATTGTATATTCAGTAATGTAACGCTTCTGTACATCACCCTCCATCACTCGTTTGATTGATAATATCATTGATAATTATTAATCAATGATACTATGTAATATCAAACCCCTGCTGCACTCCTAATATAAGTGTGTATGTAACAAAAAAAATATAAAACACTTCACACTTTAATATGCCACGTCAATCAATCTCAATCTTTCGACACTCCAACACTGTGTCATACGTTTTCTATGTCATTTCTCTTTTCATATTTTGCCAGTCATTCACCTCCAAACGGCCGACGCCGGAGATTGCAATTACATTAGGTATGACTAGGTATTTAATTATTTAACAACCTTCGCGCGACTCGTTGAATCGCAGATCCGCCCACTTGACGTATTTATGGTTTTACAAATCGCTCATGGTGTGCAATGGCGGGAAACGAAAATAAAAACGGCGGATGTCAAAATTTTCATGGAGGAGATGGGTAGTTGATGGCGTAACCGGCTACGAAAGCTGCCGCCCAGTGGTTAGGTTACGACGGATAGAGAAAAAAGTCGTTTTTAAAGCGCTGATTAGTCGAAGCAAACTCTTAATAGCATATAATTGCGCAATAATATGCATGAACGAGCACCGAGAAGTTTACAACATACTCGCCCACAAAAAGTAGCGATATCCTTTGAAAAATATTGGCCTTTAAGTTATGGCTATAGATACAATGACTGCAAGAATAACGTGTGTATGTGGGTAGTACAATGTTGTTAGGTACCTACGTACTGACAAAATATTGTATGTTTATATTTATATGAATAGGGTAGGAGGAGATGGAGGACATTGATACTATTCTTCTTTGACGATTTAAAAAAAACTTTAGAATAAGAAATCGACCACTATCGCGGTTGTTTGACATTGTAAATAAGATTAAACGAATTTACCGCGTAGAGTTTTTTAGCATCTGAAGTTTCGGCGATGTTGCAACCGCCGTTGTCTAGGGTAAACGGGTAATCTACCCGGGACAACATCGCCGAAACGTCGGATGCTAACAAACTTCACGCAGTAAATTTGTTTAATCTTATTTATAATTTACGCTAGAATTTGTATTCTAGGAAAAAGATTTTAATTTTGAATTAAAATCATTCTATTGAGTAATTTAATCCAGTTTTAATATAACAAAATTAACTAGTTTAAATCTTTTACATATTTAATTGTAGATAAAATAATCCATTCGAGAAATCGTGTCAGTCTGACCAGTGCTGTCGATTGATACACTGCACGAGGTACATTGATAATGGACTCTATTGAATCAATAAAGAATTACAGAAATGATATAACATTATTTTAATCATAATAATAATAGAAAGTTAGATTTTGAAAAAAAAATAATTTCGTGTAATCCCGGTTTAGAAATTAATCGTTGCGAGTGTCTACAGTATCTGAAGCATATACACTAGTCAGGGATGATAAACTTGTAGAATTCATCGGATCGTACTGTACATACGTATTATTATCACGTATCAATATACCAACCCCGGGCTACTGCGTATCAATCTACCCCATGGAAGTTAAAAATATTATTTACATAATTATATAAATAGACATGAATCCAAAACAATATACATATTTAAATAGTAGTTGAATTAACTAATCCAAACGATGGCAATATCAAGAGTAATTCAAGTTTTTCCAGCAACAAATTAAATCTCCCAAAGAGAAATAACTCGTGCGAGCCAAACAAAACACTTCCTTGGCAAGATCGCCGCTAGCGTCTTCTAGTGGAAGGAAATGGCAATAAAGTTTCCCATTGTCAAAGTATGATCATCAATTATAACCCTATATAATCAAAGGTAAGATTTAAGCTAGAGGTGGGCACTTTAGATTGATAATTCGTATCGGTTTTTATATCGTTTGCTGAATATTTGTAAGTAAAAATGCGCATTTTCTCCGATTTAGCGACATGTATCAACCCCCTCACCCCAACCGTATAAATCTTCCTCCTAACATATAATAACGACAAACTAAGACCTACAAATGCTACAATTAATAGAAATTAACTATACAAACATATCATCCAATCAAACCTCCATATCCATATATACCTATGTCATCGCATCGCACACATCGTCAAAACTGCAAAATCTAGCGGTTTTAAATATTGGCCGAAGTTTAATTATTCCTTTGGGGTTTCCCCCCCTCTGCCAGTTAATTATTTAAATTTGTAATTTTAAGTATATAATACTAACTCTATAATTTATGTGGTGTGACTCGTCAAAAGCCTATATTATCAGTATTTACAATTATTCTAATCTTAAGCGGCCTCTACTAATATGTTATATCTATTATACACTCAATGGTTAGTTATATAGATTTTAAAATCATATTATATAATATCATTTATTCAACGTAATATGTAGAAATATTGTGTCCAAATAACTATGTGGTGGTTTTGAAAACCATAAACTTGAATCGATTATTATCAAATATAGTAAAACCTTGTGCGAAATTTTGGCTGTTTTCTTTATTTAATTATTTTATCCACAAAACCAATTGGTTGGATTGCCTACACTTAGTCGAATTATCCCGTTTCTATACACTTGATTAGGCACTATAAGCTATTAGAAATATGCAAATAGTCGATACCTACCTATTACAATTTTTTTATAATTGTATATCCCAATTTATATAGATTTATTCCCTATTAATTATTTAAGATAACAATAATGATAATTATTATACTAATTAGGTAAGTATGGAAAATGAATTTTATTAAAATATATTGTATGAAATGATCATGGTTAAACATACTGTTATCGTCAAAGTAAAATAAATTGTCAAATAAAATTACCTATTAACAACACAACGAATAAGTAATGAAACGACAATAACTCAATTAGGTTTTATTTTAGATAATCAATGGGAATTTAATATAAAGAAGATACCTATATATAATCTGAGTAAAATAGAAATTATCGATGAGAGAAAAAATAAAAAGTGTATTTTTTTTCCTTTGTATTAGGGCTTTTCTAAGGTTTTCTGGACCTTGTAACATTGGGGATATCTCTGGTCTATTGTGATCTCCGCCTACTATATTTCCGTGCTTAGCTTCGCGTCAGTTAAGAATCGCAATAACCTTTTGCTACTGAATTGTTTTACCTCTTCAGGAGGGAGGTAGTAGTAACCTAGGTGGATGTTAATTTTCGGCATCAGTGGACAACATTCGCACACGAGGTTCAGGGGAATTTCGTCTGCTATTTGGCAGAACCTGCACATTCTAGGGTCTCGGAGCTTGAGGTAGAACATGTGTTTATTCAGGCCACAGTGTCCTATTAGTGCCTTAACTAGTATACATGAGTTGTTCCTACTTAGCGCTAAAACCTTGTGGGCAGTCTTACGATAGTTAGTAGGTATGCTTTGATTAGCGCTTTAGAATGATTCAAGCCTAGCGTGCTTTTCCAGTGTTTAAAGGATTATTCTAAACAGAGGTTTATGAGCATTAGGTTTGCTAGGCTTTTTGGTACTTATCAGTATGGTTCAGGACCGTATAGCGTTCATTTTGCGTCCGCTTTCGCAAGTTCGTCTACTTTTTCGTTACCTTCGAACCCTGCACGACCGAGAACTCAACTTAGAACTATCCTGTTCTTTTCGCCCAGGGGATTCTAAAATGCCACGAAATTTTCACACCAACTTTGAGCGAATAGTGTCTAAAGTGTTGTAGTCATGACAATACAAGATTGGCAATCGCAAAATAAAATACTCTAAATAATAATCAATAATTAAACCTATATTTATCGAAATAGGGTTCTTGGTAGGTAAGTATATACATATATAATTGTTTTCTTGACGCTGAAACCGGGAAGAAATCAAGGCAATCATGTTGAAGAATGAATCAGTTCATTTAGCCAATTACAATATCGTTCTACGAGCTGCTATTGGGTCTATACAATTTAACTGCAAATTCCACTGCAACTTCCACGCTAATTTATTTACTTGAGTTTCTATTTTATAAGTACAATTTCTCTAAAAACTGTTTATTACTCAATAAAATCACCTCTGGGAGAAAAAAGGAAAGCTGTAACGCACTACCCCCCCACAAACCAAAATGGTCAAAATTTGTCTGCAGATACCTAACTTCCAAGGACTGAGTAATGCAAGTGATGAAAAACCTAGAAGTTTGGGAAATAGTTTTAATTACTAAGCTTTTGTGCCAACTTTTCCTATTTTTCTGAGTAGATATTGGCAATCCTAAACATCCAAGGCCGTAGCCAGGATTTTGTTCATGGGGGGGGGGGGCAGGCAATAGAAAACTAATAATATGCATGCTACAAAAACGTTTATGAATTTGTATGACTTGAATTGTTAATTTAAATATAATTGTTGTATGATTTTAAATGCAATGTTGCTTAAAATTATTTACTCTTCCGTTCGAGAGAACCCCAACCAAGCGCTTACCGACCGACACGCTGCTCTACGGAGGGGTGGGGGGGGGGGGCGTCTCCCGCCCTTACCTGGCTACGCCCTTATCTGAGTCCGAAAAAAATAACCGTGTGTATAATAATATATAGCTAATATAATCATAATTATTTATATTTATAAACTATATTATGCAATTTATTTGAAAATAATTTAATTAAACAATGCGTTAAAAGCCAGCCATCTACCGTATGTTATTGAAACTACTTTAAACCATGAATCATAACAATATAACTAGGTTATACAATCAAAAGTTCGAAAAAATATATGGAAAAATAAAACATTTCGATAAAAATTAAAACATACCAGAAAATAAACCGAGAAATCCACATTAGAACGATATAAAAGCGGAGACTGTTCCATGTTATACATATTAAGCACAATAGATAGCACTGCTTTTTCTAAAGAACGACCCGTAAAAAACGTATTTTTAATTGATTTAGTTTCTGAAAAAATAAGTATTGTATTTTCTTGTAATACATTTTATTCGTGTACCTAAATGATATATTATAAAAATATTCAATCTTATCCAGACACAATATTGTCAATGCTCTGTATCCAACAATGAATTGGATTGCTTAGTCTGTAGGATTCTTTGTTTGTATAATAAAATAAATACGCCAGATTGAAGCTATTTTTCCAACACGATAAAATATGGTTGCTCATAATTCCGCTACCGATGGTGGCCAGCATTTGAATGGCCCGCTCTCGGTCGCACGAGTGGAAGCTAGGCCATTGATTAAAAATAGTGTTATTTAATCAATGCTAGGGTTTTTTTTTCTTGCTAACACCGTGATGCCGGTCGGGTGTGTTCGTCTCATGCATGCGTTGTGTTGTTTTGTGTCTAATCTGTGCTCCATTCCGTTTGTTTCCTCTTCTACAACTCTGTAAGTGTGCATTTTCTTGTTTATAGCCCTCCAGGCGGCTTAACTCCGGAGAAATCTGCGAAATTAGGCGCGGTTTTTTTCGGCGACTACCCCCATTGGCAGAGTCGTCTGCGTCGGGTGGAATGTGGGCAGAAAAGGGCACTGGATAGTAACCTCATGAGTCTAACCCAGGGGGGGGGGCGGATGCCTCTTGCCCTTCGGTCCCCGTCGAGGGAAGTCCCTCGCCAAATCCAACGCAAACCCTTCCGTTCGCTGAAGTCATGGAAGTCCCACCTTACGTCTCATCTGAAGTTGTAGTCGAGTCTACGGCTTCCTCGAACGTCCCCCATAAACCGGTCCCAAGTAACCGCTACAAAGATAACGCATCTGGCCCTTTTATTGTATATTTGCAATACGACCCGCCTTCGACTGGCGAAGAGGACTCTGGGATCAGGAAATTCAACATCAATTCTATCTCCGTTGGCAAACTCTGTTTCGACAGAAAAATAAAGGGAGTAAGTTCGGTTAAAAAGATTGGACGCAACCGAGTTGAGATAACTTTCCAAACGGGAGGATATGC
>JAOPUG010000376.1:6449351-6459405 GCA_027564375.1 Micropterix facetella | reverse complement strand
GTGGAACCCTCTTTTTAAGATATTCTCAATGCTCATCGCCGAGCGCAAGAACGTAACACAAGATACAGTGAGTGTTGCGTGCACGGGATATTTTCAAAATTCGCGCACGCCACCGCTACAATCTGCGCAGTAACAGCAGCAGTTTGCCGCCTACCTGCAGAACAACGGATAGTGATTGACGGCACTTCAGTCTACCCTGGACAACGGCGGTTGCATAATCGCCGAAACGTCGGGTGTCAGAAATTTCACGCGGTAAATTCGTTTTATCTTATTTATAATGTCAAACAACCGGCGGCCATATCACAAGAGCTTGAGTCTTCTCTTTTTGCGTGATGGCACGGATGGCGCCTGTCGTACAATTGTCTAGTTATCGTATTACGATTTGTGGTAGCCCATACGACTCGTGACGTCGCTCGCTTCGTTTCTAATTTTATTCTAAGTGAAGATACTGTCTGTATAATGTGTCCTGGCTGACCCTAAGCACCACCAGGTGGCAGCAAATTCGATCCAAGTCGCGCAGATGCTGCTGCGGGTGCATTCTGGTTTACTTGGCCTAGAAGCGGATCTAATGAATAGGTAAAGCAAGCATAGTGTATATGGGTATTTTCGAAATCGCGGTGATGAGAGAAACTTATTGGGTTTTAAGCCATTTTCGATGTCAGGTATTGCCAATTACGGGACGGGTCAAAATTACCAATATACATACACGTATTGCTACTTTTCCTATTATTATCTTTTCTCGATGGCTGAGTTTAAAATTGGCACCAAACGTCCTCGTATTATATCTTTAACGATTGGTTCATTGACAGATCTTTTTAACTTCTTACGTAGAAAATACTTTCTATTTGGAAGTTGCGATAATCAGTGCGAATTCGTTGAATTTATAATTAAATCCATCCCGTTTTGTAATTGCCGGTAATTGCCGTATTTCTCCGGCAAAATCCACACGTCCACGCATTCCTAGGTAACTTTGCCGTGTTGAATAACAATCGCGGATTCCGTTGCCGTAATTCATGTGCCAAGTTCGCGACGAATGGCCTCATTAGGCAGTCGAGAGGCGTCACTATTGTCACGGCTGGTACCGACATTCTCCGAACGCGATCCAACCGATTTATTATCGACGCCAATTCCTCTTGCACTTGAATGATCCGCGCCGCGTTCATTGTTATTATATTCTATTAAGCGAACTCAATGTTTTCAGTGTCTTCTTTCATCGGTTCTTCGACATGGTCTTACTTACTTAGACTTGTAAACTCACGACCCGGGACGAGTCCTTGCTTGCTTCACATACATGTCCACGTCAATTGATCGGTTACCCTTTCTTCCCAGTCGTTGGCTTCTTACATGTTAAGGATCCCCTCTTTCATTATTCATTCATCGATATCTAGTTTTTAAGGCGATAAGGCTCATAAGAACATCCCATACAAATAGGCCAAACGAAGACGGCTCGACGCATTTGTATGAGAAAATTAATAGAAACCTGCTGTAGAAAATATTATTTTTAAAATAATAATATTTAATTTGAGAAAAAATCTAAAGAAAACATGCATAATAAGTAATATGTAATAGTGAATATGAATGCAACTTGCACTCTTACTATTTTTTTGAGTTTCTTGGTCCTGGCTGTTTAGTGTGACATATGGGCTCATAAAATACTCTAAAATTAAAAAGCCTGTATAATTCCCAGATCTATTTATTTTTCTTTTTTTTCTATCGTTTTTAAAAAATCTGAAATAGCTATATACTCAATAAAGGTACCCTTAGTTACAATTTTTTTCACTTGGCTAACATCAACAGTTAGTTCACTACGACACGACGATTCAAAAATTGCCCTAAATTGTCGAAATTTACATACATCGTCGCCTTAACCATTTCAAAACGGGCAACAGGATAACATCAACAATCTGACCTCAAACTTAGCTCGCTTGACACCAACAGGCGACTATAACAATATCGTCAATTCATTTGAAGCGGCGACGTCTCAGAGGAGCAATTATGGCGCCGATTTCCAGCAATAAACAATTCCCATTGCAACAATAGATAATTTTCAGAATCACACTTATCCCCGACGAACGTCGAGGCGATCGTAACGGAGCTCATCCATCACAGACAGCCGTAAGCATCATTGATCGCGCCATCGATCAGAGCGCGTGCGCCGGCGCTAAAGAAACTGCACGATTTTCTCCGCTCGGTCACTTGGAGTTGAACGCGTCTGCCAACCAGATACGAATGCGAATCGACAAAATCGTTTTGTTTGACATTTCTCCACCAGTGAAAGTGACCGCGCGGGCGCCGCTCTGTGGGGCGTGATCACCGGTCGGCTCTTTAATCTGCATTAAGAGTGCGATGACAAAAGTGAAAATGGTATTGGATTCCGACGAAATATATTGCTTTCCTCTAGACACTTTTTGGATGTGAACCCGCCGTATAGGTCCCGACGTCTAGTCCATATGCTGAGGAACTCTCCGCGGTTTGATTACATCGCTCGACTTTATATTTTAGGATTGAAGGTTTGCTGTGACATCAAATTCTATCTATATTAATCATCAAAACCAGTAGTATTTTAGATGACGATCGATGCCGAGTAGATGGTTTACTTTGGTAGCGTAGAAGCTCGGCAGAGGGCCTACCATGTCGATAGCGATGGGGTTGTGGTTTGATGCAGTGTTTTTACATGCGCTTTTCAAACTTGCTGCTGAATTTTGTCTCCATGGGCCAGCACTTGGCGGTGGAAGATTGTCGTGAATGCTCTCACTGTTTTTTATTATCCTGCCAGTGATTTCTTCTTTAGCAGATATTGAATATTAGTGATTAGACTACAAGGGTGAAGTTAGTTGTTATGATCAGCACGATTAGTGTTAGGTTAAGCTGCCACTCTCAGCAGGAGATCGCTAATCCAAAGGTCACTCTCCCGAGGATGACTGTAGCGCAAGGTATTTTCTATTTTGAATAGTAAACTGTTTTGAGTGACTCGATAAAGAACTACCCAAGGAAGTAACTACCTATTTGTCTACTTACAATTTTGATTAAATCATATGTATTGGATGAAGCAATACAGAAATGCCCTTAGAATGTTGAAAGAATCGCGACTTTTGATCAGGAAGCCGATGAAGGATTCGCTAAAGTAGCAAACTATGCCACTATGATGACTTGCCAGGGAATAGAAACGCTAGATCGATAGAATAATATAATAGGGTAATATCTGTTAAATCATGAAAGAATGGTAACACCAAGCATAATATAAGAAGAAATTTTCAAAAAAGCTATAGAAACATTTAAATTGGAAGATATGGACCGGATGGAATTTAAAGCTGTAAATCAAATTGGGCGGGAATAATGAAATGCGAAAGTAACATATTGCAGAAAGTGCCATTAAAACGGTTACATATTGAATGTACACAAACAACTCCAGAAATAAAGAATTTACTGAGGATAAGATGATTACAATAAATTAAAGTAGGTTGTTTACTACGTGTGGAACTATAATTAGAATCGAGAGAGAACATAGAGACAGATAAAGAATAAACTTTTAACAATCATATTCTACAATATTGAAAAATGGAACGTCAAGCTGTTAGTATCCCAGAGAATAGCCTGACTTACTTTTGAGCTAAGGTAGAATTGACGCATTTGCAAGTTTTCTAGTTCAGAGGATTCGAGACACTTGCCTCTGACAGTACTTCTACATATATTTTCTATCTCTGTATGGTCATTGAGCTCTGTCGAAAACTCCGGTTAACGAGCCGATCGCGTCCGGGGGGCGTTTTGGCTCTGAATTCCAAGACTAAGTAATGGCCGAGTCCAGTTCGCAGCACGACTTCTAAATTGCAGTAATCTTTCTCGTCCACTTTTCCTTCCACCACCGCGTCTCTCTTGCATTGTGTAAATGTAATTTATTCTCCACTTTCGCTGGAACGAACCGCATAACATTTAATGCGGTTTCGGATGCTGCCTCAGACGTATTTGTACAACAAAAAATGAATCTTTTTAATGCCTCTGGGTTCAACGCTATTGTTATGTTTTGGATTAATCGAATCATCTCACCGCTCAGCATATTTCGCAGATATCTAACCAAAAATGTCAACGAATATATTACATAAAAACATATCGAAATCATTTATTAACTATAGTCACTCTTTCGTTATTTTCATCGTTTCAATAATCATAAAATTTCTAAATTTTTATAACAGATTTTAAATGTGGTTACAGCATATGCAAAAATAGCCATAATTTCGGAATTATCTACGCATATATCAACTTTAAACGGTGTCCATTTTGGAGAGAAAGCATAGTTAGTGATTTAAATTAATCACTTAATTAGTTTTCAAACATAAACATAAGTATTTATTTAATCAATTAAGTTTGCATATATAATTAGTCAAATGAATTATATTTCATGCCATAATAAATAGGCAGTGTTTAAGTTAAGACTGTGTTTTTCTGTCTTAGCCTTTAATTTCAAAATCATAACGTTCATTCATAAATCATATTAATGTCTTTTTCCATTGTGTCATCCTATTGTTTAGTTATGTAATTTATGATTTCCTCGTCGGAATGCTTCGTTGACGATTTCATATTATAATTAGTGGTTTTAAAATTAGTTTTCTTTGAAATAGTATATTTTTACATTAGGAAATGGTTGTTACGGCAAGACTATGCATAAAGGTACTAATTTTACCTGTTTTCAATTTTTTTAAAAATTGGTTAATACTCCACGAAATTGCACCTTCTGTAAAAGTAAGCGTCCTAGCGCCACGGTTACTATTTAGACAAGAATCGTTTTCGTTTAATTTTTTTCCCCTCGCCCTTTGCACATTAAACGTTTTCGCCCGTGCGGGAATCAACTGGGAGCGGGTTTTCGTACACTATCTTTACCAGCTTTTAAAATATAAGACAGCTCTTTCAAATTATGACTAATTAATGTATTCCCCCATTCTTTCTTCTGGTATATATTTATGTATTACGTAATAAACTTATATTAATAATTATTTACTTTTTTCTCTCCATATTATCGATAAGGTGTCTCCTTAGTATCAGTCGTTTTGTCTGAGGATTCACTTAATTTGCAGCCTTTGTTTTAATATTAATTAATGAGTTTTTTTATGATTTTAAGGTACATGATTTTGTGTCATATTTTTTCATGTAATTTTATGTTTTTCCTTTAATTATTAATTGCAAATAAAACGTATTATTATTATTATGTTCGTTTCTCCCACGTGATATCCTCATGTACATCACCGAAGATCCTGTGGAGCAATTTGCGTTCAAAAATATTTAGTGCATTTTTATCCGTTGTTCCATGTTTGTGAAGCGGAAGTTAAACCTCATCTGATGAGTATCTTTTAGAAGTTTATCAGACTAGATTGCATTTGAGACTGGAGTCCGAAGTAATACCTATTTATAACTAGTAAACGTACTTTCACTTTGTCACTGGTGTGGTGGTCGCTGATATAATTATTGAGCCGATGGATGTGAATCTCTTTACAGCTTCAGAGGTATAGGAACCAATAATAAAGGGTGGGGCTAAGTTCACACTTTTAGATGGGCAGCCATTTATTTAGATTGCGACTGATTTATCTTCCGGTCCATACATTTTGCTGCTCTGTCCAATGCTAAAAAGGCTTACTTCAGGGCTTGTGGAAAGCGTTCAATGATATCGATATCATCAGCAGATGGTAGTAGTTGTGCTGATTTATTAAAGATAAGACTTCAGACTCTTTCACAGAGGTTAATTAATTGTCGATGTTAAAACTGTAGGAAAAATAAGATTTAATGAATTGTAATATGTAGGTTTATTCATTGTGATAGAAGAAGGTTGTCTCAAAAAAATCTTCCAATAATATTAAGAAACCAGATAAGTAGTTATGTCAATAGGTACTTTCCTGAGCATCGTGTTTCTCGATACCACGATACTCAATCGATCAAGCATACATAGGTATACATAGTAGATGGCAAAGCGCAATACTATAATTTATATGATTTTCCGATAAAATGATTATTACTTGCAGGTATATTATGCAATATAAGCCAGCGATAGCAAAGGTACCTCTAAGCGCGGGCGCCTATTGCATATCGAGGGCCTTAAGCTGAAAGGTCGTATTTATACAATTTGCAAAATCGACTTCTTGGGGCAAATCGCCCTATTTTGACTATTCTACAACATACTGAAATGGCGTAACAGTTTGGTTTAATAAATTAGATGTATATGTGGCCACGCTGCAAGTGTCCGAAATTAATAAGAAAAATTACATTAAATAGTTAAAAATAAATCTTTTGTTTCTGAAATTATTTTCAGTGAGCGTTAATACAATTTTTCATACGTATAAACCAATTTTCATAACATTTATTCCACTCCTCCGTGGTAATCAAGAAAATATTATTTTCATATTATTCGACATGCAGCGTATGCTGGATATGTAAGGCGTTGACCTCGTAATTGCTTCTTAATTTTTGGGCAAGCAGTCGCAAAGTGCCAAGTCGGGACTGTATGGTGGATGGCTCATGAGTTCTACGTTTTTCGCTTTCAAAAAAACGTTTGTCGTCCGGTCCTGTGAGAGCTGGCATTGTCAAAGTGCAAGTGAATGCAGCTTTTAAGGTGGATTTTACGGAGTTCGTCAATGACTTTCGACATGAAAATAGTCGTGTACCTATCAGCATTCAGGGTACGATGATTCTCCAAAGCAACAATAGCCACGTGCCCAGTTTTTCTAAAATAAGAAACGATCATCCGCTTCGCTGCACTTTGCACGCGCTCCACTTTGGTTGGATTCGCCTCATCTCGAAAGACCCAAATGGTCGATTGCTGCTTTATTTCAGGGTCGTAGCTGTAAATCCATGTTTCATCACCTGTTACTATGTTCCAAGCCACATTTGACGCCCTTTCTTTGAATCTGGTAAGCATGGCTTACCAGATTCACCGCACCGCAAGAACAAGGGACGCGTCCCGTTTGTTGAGCCTCAGTCGAATTGTGTGGGATCCACCGCTAGCACAGCTTTCTCATAGCTAAACGTTTGTGTAGGGTTGATTATACATGATTCATGCATTAATAAGGATGTCATAATCTCATGCTAGGTCACACGCCTCTCTGTTTTGATCATACGGCGCCCAGCATCAATGTTTGACAAGATCGCGTTTAAATTTCGCAAACCGGCTATAAATTGTCGTCTTGCTTGGTGTTTCATCTCAAAAATCAGTTTGAAGTCGAGCGAGTCTCTACTGAGCTGTTAAATTACATTTAAAATCGTAGAAAATCATACAACGAAAATGTTCATCGTTATGCAAACACGCAATTTTTAAAATGACGCCACAATGAAAAAACAAACGTCAATTAGATAAAACATACTTTATTATACAGCGAAGAAGTCTATTTTCAATTGTAATTATTTTTTAAAAATTCTTTATGTAATTGGCCAGTTCCGGAATCTTTCAGTGTGGCCTATGTATTTATAAAAAGGCGAAACATAGTATTTTTTCCCTATTAGGTATATTACTACAGGGTTGAAAAGTCTCTCTCCTGTAAAATTACATGTTTGTAGATACGCCCTTTCAGCTTGAGTACCTCGATAACTGCAATATCGCCAGGGCATCTATTGCAATCTTGCCGTGTACTTGTTGCGAAGTGTTTATGCTTGACGCTGAAATGCATGTAGTACTGTCATCTTTTGTCATTTCTGTCACACATTTATGTATGTATGACCACACTCTTCTTGTTACAATTTGTCAGTTCATTTTCTTCCTGACTAAACGTTATTTTTTAATAGTCTAACTTGAAAAATACAAATGAAAACTATATAAGTCACATCATTAGGCCGATCCGAATCGTATGATATCAATTTTGTTACGATCCGTTAAAGAGAAAATAGAGGTATGCTCTACAAAAGCCAAAACAGTGTTTCTTTTTATTATACTAGAATATACGCCTGTCCATAACGGGCTGTTTGCTATTCGTAAGATCCGGTTTTCGATTATTGGCGGTTTATTGGCCAATAACAAAAAAATCATTTTTTGAAGTCCGAAAACTAAGCGACAATAGCAAGTAAAAAATACCTCTCACTCCCTCCCACCTCCTTCCAAGAAGCGAGTGACACTGTGACTAAACGAACTGCTACCTACGCCAAGTAGTTCGTAGGCCATGCCCACGTGGCCAAACGATTTTGCCAATCCCTATTTTTGAATTTACGCTGTAAAAATTCATACATTTTAATCGCTTAGTATATACGTCGGTTTACAACACTAACAACCCATCGACGGATGCGGTGCAGCAGCGTATCCACGGGACATATTTGTTTCTTTCATGCATCTAGGTTGCCATTACGCTAGGAAGAGAACACATCCCAATCGTAGAGTTTACCCAAATGTCATTTGAAAATGTAGGTCTGTACTTAATAATCCGGATGCAGCTTGTAAAACAGATAATTATCTCTTTTAAGCACCCACGCACGACATTTTGAAAAAGAAAACGACACGAAATTAGTTAACTAATAAACGGGTAATTATGAATGAATATACTAATGGATTATGTATGGGTAGCTTCCTTGTGAAAAATCAATTCTCCTAATAGGTATAGCTTTTGTTTGGATCCACATACGTAAAAACTTAGTTTTACTAGCCGAAAGAAAACCCTCGCCCTGTTTATTATATATGATAACATGGTGCCGGTACTATTAATACCAGAGTTACGTACTGCCTTCTCAAGATATAAAACCCTAAAAAGATGAAAGTCTCGCACCATTGCCCGCGATGGCCGCGAGCGCCATGCCGACACCGGCCCCAAGCACTACCTACATAATATACGCTCCGTCAATGTCATTAATTCAAGACTGCAAATAAAACATCGAAAAAGTTGCCGGTCGGCTCTTGGAGCGAACACCGGCGAACAAGGTCATAATAAATTACAGCGACAGATGTAAGGAATGGAGGCGATGAAGAAAGCTTCTTTTAACAGCGCGGAAACAAGAATGCAATGATAATAGATCTTGCAAAGCCTTCTTTGCGAGGTCTCTCTCGCAAAGAAGAAGCTATAATGACGACGAGAAAAATAGTTCTCTCAAGAAACAACTATTTAAAGAACCTGCGCCAGCAAACGGCTCGAAGATACATTCAAAACGATCAATTTGGAAATGAAAGACGTTGTGCCGAATCGATCTACAGCAAGGATACATTGCACATCACTAATGCCTAATACGTGACCACACAATTTTTCTATGCCTCTCGCTTCGCACCGTTTGCCTCGGTTCACCGCTCACACTTCAGTCTTCATGCAGTCTGTAAGGTGTCGGCGCTGGCCGTGGCGGCTACCACGAAAGGTATTATAAATGCCCACAAGGATAGCCGCCCGCTTAAGACAAAGACCTCTGAAAGAAAAGTTCCGTGGTGGAACTCGAAGCTGAACAAGATAAGACAAGAAACCCGGAAACTATTCAACAAGACTAAACCGACTCTCTAATGAGAGGACTACAGAAAAGCCTTAACTGAATACAATAAATAAATTAGGAGCAACCTCACCAAATTGGCCTTTTGAAAAAAACCAAACGGCTCCTTTATAACTAATGAAAAGGAAACTTTGGAGGTTCTAATATCGACCACTTCCCAGGTGCTGTGATGACTAGGAACTCAACTACCGCCCCATACAGGCCTCGAAATGAGGACGAGCAGGGTTGATAGAATCATGAAGCCCAATCAAGTCAAATGAGCCGTAAAATCCTTCAAACCTTACAAATTAACGTCAGTAGCCGCGTTGAATCACTGGTTCCCGTGAGATCAACAAAATTAAGCAGCGCCGGGCGTGGCCGGTGATTGGATGGGTGCCCGCCTGAGTACTTCCACGTAATGTTATAAAAGCCGGCTACCTGTAAGATAATGTCGATGGACATTATGGTGGGCCGTTACCGTAAGGGGTATAAAATAAAAAATAATAATAATTATTATTATACGGGGACGACGGAATCATGCCCGTGTTCTTGCAACAAGAAACAGATATCCTAACCCCATATCTGGTTAAAATCTTCAGATAGCTTGCTCTGATTTTATGCCGGGGGAGATATACCAAAAGAA
>JAOPUG010000376.1:6262718-6289656 GCA_027564375.1 Micropterix facetella | reverse complement strand
TGAATTCAAATCTTTAAAAGAATTAAATGGACATTGGTCTGAAATGAAAAGCCTTTGATAAACTTCATTACAAAAAGTAGGGCTATATATTAATGTATGTGCAAATCACCATCACTGAGTGAATATGTGATGCATGTGCAAGTAAATATTTCAAGACAATAATCAACAAAAAAAACAAAACCATTTTAGAGTAATGAAATTGTTTTAATATTTTATTGATAGTTGGCTTGAGTCAAGAGCGCCAATTGCCCCCCCCCCCCTGGATGGCATTTGCGAGATCATTGTATTTATTTAGTTTTTACTCATAGTCCTTAGGGATATTTGATAAGGGCGACTTATATAAAGACATCTGGCTGTGCATCCGAAACTCAGGGAAATGACACTGCTTAGAGACCGAATCAACCTCCAGAATCTAGTGTGCAAATTTCCCGATTATAAAGGGTTTTTTCTTTTGAGCCATCCCGCGCACAAACTGTATTGGGTGTTCGGAGCATACTATCAAACCTTTGTTAGCACGAACCACTGAGACATCGCAAATAACAGCAATGACTTTTGTGTCACGGCGGTAGGTGTACCGGCCTTAATCTAAGGCTTGCGGCTTGCAGCCAGATACAATATATCTAGCTGCTCAATGGGTATTGCTACAAAGGGGCTATGAACTATCCTCTGAATAGCTCTCCAGCAAATTAATTCCCCTTTGTAAAGATCATAAATTTTATATTGCAAAAAAAAATGAAATACTCACTTATTCTTCTTTTTCATCAATCGGTATATTTCAAACTGGTAGTCGCCAACAGCACCGAAGAGCTCGTCGTCAGCAGAAAGGTCATTGAAGAGAGTGGTCTGGATGGCATTCGGACCGACGGCAGGCAGAGTCAAACGTGAGAGAGTGTAGTCAATGATGGTCGCCTTCACACCGCCCAGCGGAACTGAGTAGTCCACACCATCCAGAGTGTATTCTCCAGTCTGGACAAATAAAATTTTTATAAGTTAGGGTCTTTCTACAAGTAATACTTTATATTCTTGAGGCCAATCCTTCAATGCACCCATTGCAGCATGCAGGTTTCGAATCGGTGTGTTTATTGCAAAAAGAGCACACCACGATGGATTAAGTCCACACTTTTACTGAAAGATGGAATCACGTATTTCTTAAAGTAAGATCACAGTTTTATGCAGTAATTAGCATTATTATGCTATTATTTATGCTAATGATCAATTAGCATGATTTCCTAAACAAACGACATCTTGCCGGCACACCCTTAAATTTAAGAGGCATTTGATTTCCACGATGGTGTTTGGTCTCAGGATCGTTCTGGTGTATCCATGTCAATACGAAGGTAAACATTTTACAAATCGACCTTGCACCGACTGAGAAACTCATTCGCAACTGCCAGTCGTTGGAATTTATTTTTAATTGTGGGCATTTGGGGCACCCAACAGCAACTGACCTCATTCATATCCAATTTTCCACACAATATTCGCGATGCAATCTTAGTTGAGACGTTTAGGATATCTGGCCAATTAAATGTTAGTCAACCAATTGTTATACAAAATGAGGTCCTCAACGTTTTCGATGATGTCATCTCTAGTCGCCTCGACCAGGTGTCGAGGTGACTAGAGATGTTGTGAGGTGTTGTGAGGGTCGTCATCCAGTAATTTGAATTGGCATTTGAGGAAACATCGGTCTCATATTAACCTGCAAGCAGTTGCCGATTTCGGTTGGTGCTTTCCCTTCCGTCTAGATTTAATCACCGCACGATACTTTAATTTATTCTTTTTCAAAAATCTTTTCGTTTGACAGATAAAAAGTATTCAGAAAACAAAACGGGCCACTGTATATGAATGTAATGTTGCAACAATCCAGGAAGGACGGTAACTTGAATTGAACCATTAAATACAACCGTGAACACTGACTAATATTATAATATTCCAACGAACCTTTTTATCCGTGGGACAGATGAGAATATTACCCCAATGAAGATCACGATGTTCAAACTGGTAAACTTGCTCTGCGATGGCCAATGCAATTGCAACCTGAAAATTTTTAAACATTTCAAATTTTCTAATTTGATCAACAAATGAAAACTAGCAATTAAAATTAAAAACAAAACAAAAAAAATAAATCATACCAACAAAATCGGAAGATGGCGACGACGTATCGAGTGATTATGCCCGCAATGGATGAGTGAGATCTAGTCACGAATTTTCTACATCAACGTGAACTAAAAATCACCCATCCATCGAAGTGCAAAAAATGGTGCAAACAACTTCTACCAGCGATTCATGCTAACAAAACTTAATACAATAGAAAAAAATACATTTAAACAAAATAAATACACACAACTAAAACGCAGTGATCGATCAGATGATGAAATGGGGAGCACTTAGTCTTTCTTTTAGGGCCATTGTAGCTTAGTCCCGCTTAAATCCATCGACCACCTGCTACATCAGCCATCGGTGCCCCATACCCCCATTATTTTCTCTTACAGTCTAAGCTGGGCATGTATATATTACATGCTGAGCTCCCTAGCGTATGCATGTTTGTTAACCTCTCAGTTTTCAAAAAAAGTGCACCGAGCACAGCCGTTTGCTCAGGTCAGAGTTTCGATATCTAGTATATACTAAAATGGCAACAAAAAGGATTTTTTCCACTAGGGACTATTGTGTCTGTAAATATTAATTAAGGCAGTGTCGATAAAGGCAACCACATTACCACGCAAAATAGAGTGTAGTCCTTCATTTTATTTTTATACAGTTGTTTGAACTTTTGACTTGCTCGGTGGGAGTGCATCGGTAGCCGCTGTCAATTTAGAAGCTGTTTTTATAAGTTTTTATGGCTTATTTCATAAGAAAAATAAATAAAAGTGATATTTACTCTACCTTACATTGATTTTTCGAAGAAATAAAGCAGTTCTCGTAAAATACGAAAATGACTGCATCACCTTCTAACTATATTTCAGAAATGGTCTTATGATAAACATTAAAATCACTAGGTCTTCTTAATTCATATTATTACTGACATAGAGGCTAACAAACATTTTCTCTATTCTTCACATTAGACTTTTTGATTGCCTCATGGTTTGTTTGATTCTCTCCACCCGTGATTTATCCTATTGGTTCTATTACACAATCTGTAACGCGAACGCAAAATAAAAAGTATATAATACACTTGTACAATTAATAATTTCTAATAAAATATCCTATGGTGTAGCCAGCGGACCGAGTGAACAACATCACCAAATAACTCAAAAGTCGACTACTAAGTCATTCAGAGTCAACGTTTGAGTCCTTTAGGAGCAAATGAAATATTAGTTATTATTCATTGTAAATAAATAAAAATTCGAACTTTATTAACATTATTCATCGAAGTGTTTGTTTAGCGGAGAAAGGAAAGTTTATGGTTAGAATGTTACAGGGAGTATATGGGGCAATACAGTAAATACTGACAAAATGGATAAATCAATTGATTTGTGTACTGAGCAGCCTTGACTGAAATTAAATTCGTAATGTAAGCCGCTAAGCGAGTGAGAATTATTGAATTAATTTATTTTTAAACAAAGTCTGGACCGAATTAAACTAATAGACCGATTTTGGTGAGCTGGGGACTCGAGTGGCAGAAGTAACACCGCTTCAAAATTCTAAACCAAAATAAAATCAAAATTGACTACAGTTACTACATGGAAAAATCCATTTCATTGAAATGACCGGCATGTATTTTTCCTTTGCTATTCATTTATGGCGGATATCAGAAAGCGCAAAGCGAGACCCACCTGGTGAAAAACTGAACAGGCCTGTTCAGCGTTGTTAAAGATAAACGCCTCGAGGTCGTCGCCACCGTTTTCCAGTTCCAGAACTACGTAGAGCTGATCCTCCCCGAAGCAGGAGGGACTGTCGTTCTCCGAACCCTTGGTCTCGTCGTAAAGGTCCCATAAATCGAGCAGACGAGCGGGATAAGCGCCGCGCACGCATCGCACACACTCTACGCGATTGAAGCTGTCCGTACAGCTCTCCACGGGGATCGAACAATCCTTCTTTAGGCTGGCAACGTCGTCCAAGTCAATAAGCGTGTCTCTGCGGTTAAAGTTTGACCATTTCGGAGAGCGCAGAGAGCTCAATTCCCTGGAAGAATAAAAATAAAAAATAATAATAAATAAACATGAATGAGAATTGACTTCCATATGATAAAGATAAGCTCCAGTGACCTAATTATTATCAGGATAAATAGTAAAAAGAATGACAATGGAATAATTCTGCCGGTAAAAGTCAATAGACTGCTCGATGGTTGGATATTATATCTGAAGTATCTTTCCGGTTTATTGTCGCTGTTTATTTTTCATATTATCTTTCAATAAATCATCATCGGATGTACTACAATGGACTGTGAACTCCAAATAAGATTATTATAACATAAGGTACTTTTTTAAACATTCCAATAACAATGACTCATTATGAAGTGATGAAAACAGCGGTCAATCCCATAAATCTGTATTGAGTTTTGATTCAATCAAACATGTCTGCTCATAGAGATACTTTAGAAGAGATCTTATCGCTGTTTAAAAATTTGTCTATTTCCATGGCCTTCTGGAATATCAGTTTTAAAAAAAGAGGCAGACGATTAAAGTTTAATTATTATAATGTGAATGTAAGCGATTTTAAAAATTGTTAAAGCCATGAACTCGATAGTATAATCAATACCATATGAACGGACCGTCAAGACTTAAAAGAGTGATGCGCGCGCCAAAAACTAAGATAGGCACTCTTGCGGCAGCTACAGCGACCACACGGCTTTATAATTTAGCTCTTAAATAAATTTACTATTTTAAGGTTTAAAAATCAACCATTCTTAAAATAACGACCAATAAATCAGGCGAGGGAAAAAATGCTACAGTGCCTCTGTCATGAAATTTAGAGCTTTTTATGTTTTCGTCATTTTGATGCCAGGCCTCATATTATTTCACTAGATGAACAAAGAATATGCCTGTTTCTTCTGCAGTGCTGCTGAAATGGCAATTAATCAAAATAAATATTTCAGTTATATAGGTAAGTTTGCTAAGTTGAAATATCTTCCAAAGACTCAACTTTTCACAACACCCTTGGCTTGAGTATGCGGCACTCAGTTTGTATATCTCTGATTAACCTAGCATTCTTTATGTACACTTACGAATGTGTTTTTCACTCGTTTTTTTAAAGGTATATTTGGTGCATTTTCTAATGCATTTCGTGGACTTCAATAACTAATGCCTACTGCCTCCGAGTCTACCTCTGAACGCACACTGCGACGTCATCGATGCTACATCATTGCCTACGTCGACCAATGCTGGGTTAAAAATACTGGGTTAAGAATACTCACATAGCAATAACAATCTCAGAGATGATCTCTTCGAACTTCTTCTGGTGTTCACCATTGACGATGAGTTCTCCCTCGACGGGGATGACTTTCATAACGCGCGCTGGCGACAAAGCTCCATTGGCATCAGGCGGAGGCCGGTACAAGAAAACCTCACCATAAACGCCCTCGCCTATCTTGCGGCAGTGCTTGAGCGCAGCCTCCGGGAAGCAAGCATTAAACGGCAGCGGACACAGCTGCTTGCATCGTCTCAGCACCACATCGGCGGCTGTCGGTCGACTGCGAACCGTCTCATCGAGCTTCCGGTCGATCAACGGGTCGTCGGGAACATTTGACGCCGATATAGATAGTCGCGATAGATCGATAAGTGTGTCATTACACGTATCGGAGAGAAATCCTGCAAACGATATAACCACACGGGTGAGAATAAAACCACTAGGTTCAGCTGAATGTTTAAAATCGAACTGCCATGCCACCAAAATTCTTGCTCTAGGCGGAATACCACAGGGTTAAATTTTGGGCCCCATATTCACTCTATATTTCTGATCTTCACCGCACGGTGAAGATAAGGAAGATAGAGATAAAGTAAAGTGCAGACTTACTCTACTCCGGGCTTCAATGCTGATGATATGTAGATTTTTGCAGACCTCTCTCCTCAAACATGGTCAGATAGCCTATCCGAATCTCCGAGTGGCTCATCTTCCATAACCCGTCAAGCCCCGCAGAATCATATATGGTACCACGATTCGAGGCGAGTTTTAATGAATATTCTGTTGTTATTTCGCTTTACAGCATATGATTTTTGGTATGTACGAAGAGAGCAGAAAATTCCTGTTCGGATGATACCTGCCTCCACTAACTGTCACTCCATGGCTTAACGCATATCTATTGGTTCGACAGTAGGAATACTGCAGGATACTTCAGGCTAGATTTTCAACATCGAATATCTATGTATTTTTGCATAGGAATAATTGAAACGAAGTATAAGGCTTTGATAAGGCATATAATCATTATTAGAGAGGAGTATTTACAATTTCTTGCATAGACTTATAGATTTGGCGATAAACACCTGAATGTTTGAACAAGGGGGTTATTTTCCTGTACCTTTGATTGACAATGCAGAATAATCCTTATTATTTTACCAAATGAGGTTTCAATTTTCTAATTGCAAATTTCAATAACATAAAATTTCTTCTTTTATGATCGATAAAGTAGTTTCGTAGTAATCTACATGTTTCTCAGCCGCAACCGATAACAATTGTTCTCATTCTTCTTCTGGGCTCTAAGTTAGTAAACAAATATTTCATCCAGGGCTTGGATGGTTAGTAAAATCTGGCACCGCAGGCTTGATTCCTGAATACAAACTGAGGTTACCTATGGTTTAGAATAGATAATGACTAACCAAAATCCCAAAATCAAAAACAATGTCATCCGGCAAACGAATAAAGGAATGGCGTACTGGCTCTGAATGTGCGTTCACACGAAGCCAATACACAAGCCAATCCGATTCACCGCACGTGTGGTGGGGGGTGAGGTATTGGCTCAGAAAAATTAGAAATCGTTCTATTTCAATGGACTGGCTTGATCAATGGCTGGACAATCCAATGCAGTGGACTGTCTCTATTTACAAAGGTCGGCCCGACTCACGGCTCAGCTCCCATCCGGCAGCATCTCCGAAGGGGGACTAATCCGGCGAAACCCGCTTTGCAGTTGGACCTGGGGTAATAACTTGAGCGGCCCTGGACGGTTGATGTATTGGTCGGTTTACCGGCCTTGTTCAACTGGCGAATAGTCCGGAGAGTCTAGTTGCATAATGTTTCTTAAGGCTAGGTGTCGACCTGTCATCGCCTACCCTTGGAAACGACCCAATGGCCAATATTTCCAAGTTATGAATTGCCGCATTATCATGACAGCGAAAGGTTGCGAAAGCGACTTCGAGACTAGAACCAAACTGGTGGATGGAGAAATCCGTCTAAATTTGGTAGTTAGGGAGTGAAGCTGGCCCCCTGAGGATGTTTTATGTCAAAGTTATGTATGTTTCATCTCAGGGCGATATAACGATAAATTCGTTGAAATGCCTCAGGGTGATGGGCTTGCCCAAGTAGTCATAAATCCAAATGTCTCTATTTACACAATGCCAATATTGGATTAGCTTAGTGGATTGTCTCCACAATTGGCCTTGTCTAAAAGAGCCATACTCTTAGATGTTAAAGTCGAAATACCTAAAAATGCAAGATGAGCCTAAAAACAGTAGACAAAAATTACAAGTAAAAAAAACTACCCTCTTTGTCGTCTAACCAAGAATTTCTGGTGAAACGCGTGTTCAAATAGATTAGCCTCCAGAGTGTATTGTACTGGCGTACTGCCATTCTCTAAATTGAAAAATATTTTAAAAGGAAGATTTGAAGTAGAGGAAATGATGTGCTAAAACAGCAGTTACTTATTCCGAAAGGTGAATAGAGCGAATACTCCTGTCACAGGAGCGCTGGAAGAAGGTTGTAAGCTAACGGTGTGCTCGCAGAGGAATGCGAAACAGTCGCAAATAGTAATTGTTTTTCAACATGGCGTCGAATGCTTCATGAAAATAACCTTAAAATTGCTTTTTTGTTTAAAGCGCGTTTCCTGGTTGATCACTTTAAAAGAATGTGCATATTTTTGAGACATAAGAATATCACCAAGGACGCAGACAACTCGAGGTTAAAATAATCTCAAGGCGAGCAAAGCATTTTTTGAGGTCACACCTAACGGCGACGAACACAAAGAGGCGCCCTTGAATAGGCAATATGGGTCATAGACGTATAGCTGCGTGCCTGTCGATCGAATAATAATAATTACCTGTGCAATACAGAGGAAGATACATGCACTTGGCTACGGTCACTGCGCAATCACAACGGTTTTTCGCGACAATTATGTCCGCGCGGACAATGGCGATGCTTCTTCTGTTTTCTCAGCAGACGGGTCGCAGACGCGTGCAAGTGTTGCAGGCACGCAACGGATGCACACTAAATGGCGTCCTGATGCGGTTCAAACGCAGAAATGCACAACCGAAACTAGAATTTTGCGAGACGAATGTACGCGTCACCCTCTTTGTCCACAGCAGTCCGCAGTCCACCTTTTCCTTCTCAAAACTTCCTAGAAAATGTTGCTATAACGAAATAATAGCCACCTCACCAAAAACACCGATAAAATAAAAAAAAAATAACAAAAACTATTTAGATAGCTCATAAAATAAATAAAGTGGTAAATAAATATGCAACGGTAATTTTAAAGAAGGAATATCTATATATGAAGGTGTCCAAGAAAACACATAGCAACACCGATCGTGAACGATCAAAAACAGCTTTGCCAGAGAAGCATTAAAAAAGGTGTTATTCAAACGTAGAGAGCGATCCCTTACTTTTTTGTGCCGGTTGAGGATAGACAGCACATGACATAGTCATAGGACTTGTTTGCTCGCACCTGGCCCACGAGAGTCAAACGTGGAAAAAATATTTATTTATCTAAAGGGGCCGACAAAAAATATTTTTCTTACCGACAAAAAAATCGAAGGAGTAAGTACCCTGGTAACTTTTTTTATGTCGTGTCTGATGATTTGTCTTAAGATGCCCGACTCAATTGAGTCGGATATCCATCACGGAGAGAGCTCCATCGCTGATTCCAAAATACTTTTTTTCGTGCCTCTGTCAAATCATCAGAGCGTACATGAAAAAGTAGATATGTCCTTCCCTCCTCCCTATCGCTAAAGTTACTCGTGCTATTTTCTTTCTTTGTCAGATTATAGAAAATATAAAATGATGCAGTGGCTGATCCAGCCCCCCCTTCCCATGGACAGTTCGGGGAGTGCGACGCAGGCGGGTGGCGTATGCGCAAATAGGCGCGCGAAAGCGTGGGCGATTGTGTTTTTTCCAGTTATTCCGTTCTTATTAAATTCCAGTCTAGGCAATCAAAAATAATGACTTTAGTGACCACATTTATAAAAAAATGATATTAAGTAATTGAAAAATCTACTGTGTGCGTCAAAAAACGTCAACGAAATGTTTGAGTAATGACTAGTGATATATTTATATACAGGGTTAGTTTAAATTAATTACCACTAGACAATTGAATGATTCTGTACATGAAACTGAAAAAAAAAATGTTTTTTTGATTAATTTTTCTTAAATTGGCCTTTGATAAAACATTTGTTTTTGGATTTTAGGAAACTTTTTTTCCGATGAAAAATTGTGTTCAAATCATCACAACTTTATTCAGGACTTTTGCCCCGAGGAGAAGCATTTCTTATGTTCAACTTTCGGATTTTTCCTCAACTGATTTTTCAATTGAGGATTTTTGACATTTCTCGCGTCGTTTGCACATGAGTTTTTAGTGTATTTTATCTATGTGTTAACACGGAAATTCCACTTTTAGAAACAAAACCGCATTCAGCGAGAAAGGGTGAATGTTCTCCCTCAAAAAGTAACGAAAAATGACTACATCCAAAAAAGTGCTTAAACGTTAATTTATTGACCTACTACAAGCCCTCAAACCGAGAAGAATGGCTGTCAATTGTGTTTTATTTTCCGGTATAATTTTGAATTTTTCCTTTCATAAATTCATAAATTTAACAACTCTGATATTAGTTTTGCTATGCGTATAAATAAAATGTAAACCCCAGTTAATAAAGGCGAAAGAAGCAAGGTTATAATAATAATAGTCAACTTTTTATTTGCACTTACAAAAAAAAACCAAAAAGGTGAGCTCATTGCTAAATAGAAATATCTTGCAACTAACCTAATCATACAATGTAGTGATACATGCGCCCGTTGTGGAAATTAAGATTAATAAGTTGCTACTGGCATATATAAAGAAGTAAGTTTGTCCGTGTAAAATACAAATGACTATGTTTAAAACTAAGAATGCCCGAGGAGAGGAAATTTGGAGAGGAAGGAGAGAGAAAAAGAAGAACTGTTATTTCTTAGAAAAACAGTACTCTAGTACAAGAGATGAGTCTTTAATGATTATAAAGAAGTATATTTACTGGGATATTGTTTCAGAGTCTTCCACTGTGGACAATGAAAGAGTATGAGTAGAAATCAGTGTTATGGTGAGGAATTTTGAGTAGATTATCACAGGATCACCGAAGCATGAGACAGTGGGAACTTAATTGTTCAAAAAGCTCGTGGGATATAATTATTTTAATTGGAAGAGAACACGATAGAGAGCAAGTATATGAACATTTCTCTTTTGGCGTGTTGGCGACAACTGTGCTACATTAGGACACGTGATCATACGTAAGCAGACCGAAGATGAACCGTATGCATAGATTTTGCAATCGTTCGAGTTTATTGAGCAGTTCCTCTGTTCATCACACAATGTTCACGTATTTTCATATTTCAATAATTATTTAAATTATATTTACGATTCAACGAAGTCTTCTCCAATTTAGAAACATGTTATCAAAATACAATCAAATATGAAACACCAACATGTTTATCTGTGGCGCTTATAGGAGCACTCACCCCCTCCCCACTTCACAATTTAAACGTAAACCGCAAGAACTCCATTACTTTCCTTTTCTCGCCCCCCCCCTCCCCCACACCACTTAATCAAATTCTATATGTATGCAACCTCGCAGGATATCTGGATCCGTCACTGAAATTAATTATATAAATATCATAGTTATCAGTTAGCAAATCTATAAACAAAAAGTTGCAACCGCCGTTTTCCAGGGTACTGTAGTGCTGTCAGTCGTCATCCGTTAATGTTCTGCGGGTAGGCGGCAAACTGCTGCTGTTACTATGCAGATTATAACGACGAGGGATGAGGGGAAAGGGAGGCGCAAATTTTGAAAATTACGTGAAAGAATCACGGCATTTCATAAGAATTGTTAAACGCTTAAAACTGGCCGAAGACGAAATAATGGTGAGATATGACGTCTCGATTTGCATAATAAAAAATATCAATATCCATGGATTGCAAAAGTTATTTTTCAGTTAATGTATGTGAAAACGTTTCATAACAAGAACTTTCTTTCTTAATAAGGTACGGAATCCTCGGTGTACGGGTCAAACTCGCACGTGAAATCGTTACAAAAAATATACATAATTATACTTTGTTCGGCCTCTACAACAATCAGCTTTCAATTGCAACACTGCTATGAATCATAAATTATTCCGGTAATAATTGCCTTTGCTTTCGTAGTAGCGTGCGCGATTATTTTTTCTCGGAAGCAGCTGACGTTTTAAAGATTGTTAATTAATGAATGATTTAAATGGTTATTTAGGCCTGGTAGTCTGCGTCATTTGGAATGGCCCAATGCCGATGAGTGAGAGAAATGAGAAACTATCTCACAAACTCCGTATACCCAGTTTAATGTTAGTTGAACCGTCTTGAACAATTATCTCAAAAAAGTCGCGAGAAACCACACTCTCACCAAATTCGAATGCAAATACTTAATATGAAAACAAAACCGATCAAGTGCTAGTTTGCCTCGCGTGCCGAGGGTTCCGTACTTTCTGGAAATGGTTCCTGCTATAGGTTCAGAATAAAATATATACGTTCCGAAAAAAAAATATTGGAAAAATTATTTATTTTTCACGGTTTACATTTTTAAAGAATAACATTTTACACACTATTCCATATATGCTATAGAAAAGTAACTTGAACATGTGGACCGCAGAAAGCATCCAACCCGCAAGAATTGAAAAACGATTTTTTCCCATTTTTGGGTTTAATATGTTTAGTCAGGAGAAACGTTGCAAATTGAAGGCCCACTGTTGTGGTGGAGAACTACAACAAAATACAGCCTACTTGCACCAATAGCCCGACAGTTCCTGTCAGCATCTGCTGGAAAAGTTCGCAGTGAACAGCTCTTCAGTGGTGCTGATTTAATCTTCAACACTTTGAATCCAACTGGACGCCAAAAAAGCCGCCAAATTTCTCGTCTTAAAATGTAATCTACCACTATTAAAATTTGGTTATTAATTTTCACATGTTTACCACCTATTAGTTTTATTGTCGTTTAATTAGTCGCTTTTGTTTTGTTATACAAACAGAATAAGTATTTCACATAATGTTCAATTTCACATAATGTTCAATAACAAGGTAAAATTAAATTTGTAATTACTATAAATCGAAAATGCATCCACGTTATTTTAAAATATTATTTTTAATTTCAATTCAAGTATGCTGAAAAGTTTTCGAAATTTACGTAATATTCAAAATGTTACATGATTTATCTGGAGTGCGGATGATTTTTTAAAGCATACATAGAGGTTTTGTGGTAAATAAAATAAAATACAGGTTTTTATTTTTATTTATGTATTTTTTTTACATATTCACATTTGCGAATATTATTCGTGTTCGCATTCGCGAATGTGTAAAAAATGACATTCGTTAAAACCCGACTAAAAGGCCCAAAACACGTTTTGCTTTGTTTTAAAATCAAGATAAAAAGAAATAATTTTAACTGTATTATCTCAGTATGCTGTTTTGTGGGTTAGATGTATTCTGTTAATGCAGCACATGTTACAAAAAATTTAGGTTTTCCACAGATATTTTTTGAAGTTTTTTTGTCTTGATCCAAGTTTATATACGACTAGATGTTGTAATGAGGTGTCAAATTGTTTTATTTTTTCTCAAAATTATTTTCCGCCAAAGATACTTGTGTGATATCTATAAAAATAGCTTATTCAAGTTTTAAAAAATAGTTTTTCACTTTTAAAACCAGCTGTGCGCGGGCAAGTAAGTTCTATAACTATGCCAAATTGAATGCTGATTGCTTTAAAACTGGCCGAGATAATCTATGGTAACACACATACGGACAGACGATAAAATCTCACCAATAGGGTTCCGTTTGTACGTTTTGATACGGACGGAACCTTAATAAAATGTAGATACTAAGTTAAAAATTCAACCAACTAATGGAATAGTACGCTGCAGTGTTTGGTGATAAATATTTAATAATGTCCTGCCTTGGTGTACTGTATTTCTATGAATTTGTTGTGTAATTAGAATTAGAGTTTATTTATTTACCTATATTTTTCACCATTGCTGCATTGCGAAAGTTAAATATAACAATCATTAATTTACATTTTGTAACTGCAAATGAATGACTGGCGATAACAACCAAAATTAAATGGAGACTCCTATTTCTATATTATTATTATTTCATATAGAATTAGAGGTATAGGTGACCTCATTTTGCATTGAAAACACCTTTCACTCTAGTAGGCATAGAATCTACTAGGCTATGCCTACAAGAGCTTTCTTTTAGACCATCTTTCTTTTAGTTCATCATCGTGAAACCAGACTCGAATTACTGCAGAGATCATTGACTTTTTATTGTACAATCTATCTTGGTGAGCCGTTTTTTGCAAATGGCCCAGAGGTTTTCGATCGGGTTGAGGTCATGGGAGTTTCTGGGCCATTCCAGCACAGTAATTAGATCAGGTGTGAAAAACTGTTTGACTTTTTTGATGAATGGCATGGGGCAAGATCATGTTGAAAAATTACCTCATGGGAGGTATTGACCTTGTGGAACTCCCGTATCATATGGTTTGATAAGATGTCAATATATTGGTCTAATTTCATATCCCAGTGGCTGGCACAAGTGATCCAGTGCCATGATAGGAGAAGCAACCCCAAAACATGTTCTTCATAGGATGCTTTACTGTCTATTCCAAGTGAGCAGAAGAAATGGGGTCGCTAGCTGTTCGCCGCACAAACTGTACATGCTGTCCTTGCACATCAATTAATGTGTTTCATCGGAAAAGTTGTCCAGTGCTGTATTTGTAAGTTATATTTCTTGGACCAAGCTAATCGCTTCTTCATCATGACAGTGGTCAGAAGCTGGTTCTTAATTGGCTTCCTTGCTATCCTAACAGATTCAAGAAACCATTGTCGCAAGGTAGTCACGTCAATATTCATTCCAGATTAAGGAAGTTCCCTGTTTAAGTCTATTTTACTCTTGTGTTTAGTAGGTCCGATTATCCGTTTCCGCTTTCTTGGAGTGATATATATATGTTTAAAAATCACTCAAATTATGCAGTCTGAATAAAATAAAATGATCTTGACGAAATAACAATAGATTTCCAACAGAAACCACATGAACATGACCAATAATACATCCATTTGACACATTACATGTGGTCTAATAACTGACAGGTAAAAAAAACATCTAGAATAGAAATACCTCAGATAATTGCTAGGAATTCAGTGCTATCAAGGTAAAGGAAACTGCAGCAATTGCTAGAGGAAAACATTTAGAAATGATGTGAGAGCTCAGGTGTCAAAACAAAAAAAAACATTGTTTAAAAAAATGCGGATTTTTTTAAAAAGCAGACTGGCCAGTAATCGGAGCCTCGTCTGATGGTATAACAAACGAATATGTTATAGAAATAAAATGCTCATCAAGCGTTAAAAGTAAGGAAAATTATGTTCTATCATAACAAATAAATGTAAAGCGCAAATACAGGCAGTGAAAATGTTGAAGTTTCTAAGACTAGAAATATATGAAATCAACTACGATGAGGAATATTGTGCAGAGTTGTTTAACAAATGCACCACATTTTGGAAAGACACTATTTCTGAAAAACTTGTAAAGTAACATTATATCATTATTAAAGTGTCAAGTCATGACATAGGTCCCATGCTTTCCAGAACATCGTACGTGTACAAAAGTTTAAAATATATATGTTCAAATAAAAGAGAACTTAGATTTTTTTCTTATTTAGTTTAATTCAAATCGTAACACGTGTAATACATTCTTAGTCAGGACAATTCCTGGACCTGAAAATATGTCCTTAAATTTTATTTTTTTATTTTATGTACATTTTAAAATATCAATAGGAGCAAGATTATTTAAAACAGAAAGCTATTATTGGATGTTTTAAGTATTAAATAAACAATTTTGTAAATTACTACCATATAATCCAATATTTTGACATAATCACAGTCTGCAGTAGCATGTGGCGCAATAATTTTAAAGTCCCTCAACTTTCCTATACTTCTTTTGACAAGCACTCTTAGTGCGGCGATCCTCTTAGTCTGAATGACTTCTTTTTTGCTAGAACACTCGGAGGCCCAAGAAGAGTACATCCTTGACTTTCTAACAAATGAGTTATTTTTTTAATCCTCTGTCGGCTAGAATCACTGCACCAGCTGGACGTTTTTCGAGAAACCCACAATCTTCAAATATAACATGATCGGGAGTTCGTCCGCCATTACCTTCGGGTATGAAGTTTATTAAGCCATCGGGTCTAATGGACACCAAATACTTGATGGTGTTGCAACTTTTATATTGCGACCACGTAAGTGCTTGATAACGGGCGTTGCTAGGTTTTTCGATCTGTATTTCAAAATGGTCTATTATGCTTCTTACATTTGCATACCACTTTCGGAAGGGAATCGGTAAGTTCAACCAAATATCTTCACATGGAGGCCAAAAAATCAGTTCATTCATGTAGTCTGCAATCAAAAGTCAGTTCCTACATGCAGTTCCTTCAGTCATCCTATCAATTGTACGTAAGGGCGCCCGGCCGTACAGTGCACAGACTGGGCGGTGCGGGCGCGACGGCTGTGGAGGTTGCTGGCTCGTTGTGACGTCATTCATATTAGAAGGAGTTATTTGGTCGCCGCAAATTTAAAAAGTTATGAATTTGTCATTTTAGATCGCATCGCAAAACTAGTTTCACCATGTTTAATGGCTTGAGAGGAAGTTTTTGCTTACTTTAAAAAATAAAATCGTTGTTCATCCTCATTGGGCATAACATTTTATCCAAGTATGAGAGTCTAAAATCTGAGAAAGGAAATGGGCTGAATTATTATTATTAATTATATTATTATCAAATGCATTCCTAGTCTTTAAATATGATCTACTATTTATACAATTAGGAAACTTTGTTTGTAGAATCATATAGTGATAAGGATAACATCATAAATTATTATGCATATCACCACCTTATTTGTAATACTTATCTAATTAACATCATCTTGATTAGGGGTATTATATACTATTAGCTTTAACTATATAGTGTTTTATCTCTTATCTTTAATTCACTTAAATACAAAATTTTCAATTAATTACAAGTTATTTTGCTAAAGCATTCCCCTACCAAGGTCACACCTATTATTTAAAAGGGCTCACTTTGGCCAATTCTATACACAAATATAGGAAACTGTGTGGGATGTCGTTATTAAATGTTATTCGAATATTTTTAAACAAGACTTCAGCCCGGCTTACAACGTACTGATTAGATATTTAATGTAAAAAATGTAGGCAAATAAGATTTATATGTAGGTTAGTTCACTGTGATAAAAGAGGGTTGATTCGAAAAATCTTCCACGTATATTAATAAAATATCAGTAGATTATGATATCATTATCGTAAATTATGGTAAACATTATGATATCATTATCCTATGCATGTTTTCTGATACCACGATACTGAATTAATCAAGCATAGATTAGTTAAAACGCTATACTAAAATACCCTCCACATTTGTTATTATTTGCAGGAAATTGGCGCCAACAAAGGTACATGTATCTCTACCTGCCTCTGCGCGGGCGCCAATGACATCAGTTATATCCCTGGGGAGGTCCATTTATTATAACTGTGCGAACGCAATGGAGTTATGCTTGACACTGAAGTGCATGCAGAGTTCTCTATTTCTAATGCACATTTTATATTTGTACACGCTGTATCTCGTAGTGATAACCGCGTTAATGTTGTTATAATTGATCAGCAATTGATAGTAAAAAAAATTCTGACTAAACATCTTTTTTAAAAGACTGACTTTCAAACCTAAATGAAAAGAGTTTTTTTTTGAGCTGATCTGAATCGTATGATATAAGTTTCATTATGGTCCATTATGGGAAATTATAGTTATGATCTACGAATGTTTAAACAGTTTCTTTTTATTATATAGAATAACTTAGCCCAGTCGATTTATGAATCCGATCTTGCAAACGGTCTATTTTAGGATTCTAATTTGTTAATATGCTGCTCTGAAAAACCTGTGCAACCTGCCCAAAAAACAGTAAAAAAATTCACTGATTTCTGTTTTTGATTTATATCTTCTTAAGTCTGCATCCTGCAGAAAAGTTATTCTTTTATTTTATATGTAGATTATATTTGCTACGATTCAAGCCAACACCGTATGTCCAGAAGTCTCCGAGATACAGCTCTTCAAAAATTGGCAATGTTATCCAAATAGTGAAAATTTTCACAATAACCTAACAAAATATTCTTTTCAGATTCGAGGAGCCACTTGGTGATCAGAGGGATGGTGCATTAATAAGATTGCCAAACGTTACCTACCAATTTTCAAAAAGCTGTATCTCGGAGACTTCTGGATATATGGTGCTCGGTTTAGGCTTATATTTATTAAAAAGAAAAAAGTAACTTTCTACAGGTTGCAAACATTAGAAAATATAGAGAAAAAAATGAAAAAAGTGTGAAAGTTTTGCTATTTTTTACATATTAAAAATTAGATCTAAATGTTTTTTTGCGAGGTCGAGGCCTTTTTATGTTAAATTGACTGGCCTAAAGTATGTTCATTTAGAACAATACACTGAACGTCTATTATTGTTCGCACGGAGATACTATTATTACGCCAAGCGAATCTCCAGCGGAGTGCAATAGACCGAACACTATTATTGCTTGTGCGGAGATACAATTCTTCTGAAATCGCACATGACAAATAATATCGTTTTTGGTTTTTTTGAAAGATTATAATAAAAAAATGAAATGAATGAAAAGCATGGCTTCATCACATTTTAATAATTTTACTTGGTATGTTTTACCAATATAGTTTTAAGTTCTTTGCCCCTATAGATTCCAAAACAAAATGCAAAATACCAAAAGGTGACTTCAGCTTTTATTTATTTTTATGTAAAAAAAATATTAAAATATTGAAATTTTGCTTTATAGTACCATTGATTATAGAATAGTTATATAATCACAGATAGTACTAAAGATTACAAAATTTGCTACGAGGTTCATATTTTTGTTATTATTTAAATGCGAGAGTCACTTAAATTTGATTGCAAAATATCAGTTTTTACTGTTTGAGAGAGGTAGGCACCTTAGCTTCGGTAACATACGAGAGCCGGTGTGTCAATCTGGCTACAAATGCTACAATTAGACCAGTTATTTGACTAGTTCCGCTATGGGGTTGCCATATAGATTTATTGGGAAGCAAAAATATATTTTAAAATATTTTTTTTAATTTCAGGGTCACCCGAGATTAGTGAATGCACTAGCGAGACTTTACTCAAAATTGGTGAACAAGGAGTTAAACCCGTTCACAGATATTTTGGTGACATGCGGGGCTTATGAAGCACTATACTCCGCAATTATGGGTAAATAAAACTGTCAGTAACAAGTTTTTCAGGCAACAATAATGTTGCCTCCATGGACTACGTTTAGCGAGGTGTCTTCTAAGAAATCATTAAATACAGCTCTTTTAAATGATGAGTAATTAATGTATTTCCCCATTCATTCTTCAGGTATCTATTTATTTGTGTATTACGTAATTAGTCTTATATTATTAATTGTTTACTTTTTTCTCGCCTTTCCATCGAAAAGGGGTTTCCTTAATATCAGGCTTTTTGTCTGAGGATTCACCTTATTTGCAGTGATTGTAGTGAGATCACGCAGCCTTCGTTTTTAATATTATTTAATGAGTTTTTCTTTTTAATGATTGTAAGATACATGATTTTGTTTCATTATTTTCATTATTTTACATTTTTTCTTTAATTATTAACTTTAAGTAAAACCTATTATTATTATTATTAGTATTGCTTTAACGTGGCGTTTACAGTTGTTTTGGCATAACACCAGGAATAAAACCCATTACCTCAAACCGATCATAATGCATACGGCCAAATTCCTGGCGACTAGTCTATATAAGGCTTAAACTTGTTAATAAATTGCTTGATAAATTAAAGGCGATTAAAAATATTGATATTTTCAAGTGATCCATCCGGATGTACCTGCTTAAAATCAGCATGTATATTGATCAACAACAACAATGACTATGCACGATATTTTAAAATACTCGATTAAAGCGATGTAAAAAACAGATGGCAGTCTTACACGTTCGGTTGGAGAATAGTACACAATGTTTGTAATCTTTTAATGTTTGTAATCTATTTCAGGGCACGTCGATAATGGAGATGAGGTGATAGTGATCGAACCTTTCTTCGACTGCTACGAGCCGATGATAAAAATGGCCGGAGGCACGGCCAAATTCATTCCTCTCACACCGGTAATTATTTTTATTTTTATATATACATATTTGTATTCACCCTAGAAAGAGCCTAGCCGGTCGATACAAAACGAGCGCTCGTTTAGCTGAATTCAAAACTGTCTATGTTGTTTCATGCATCCGTTTAAGAGAAATCATCATAAACATAAATAGAGCTTGATCGTTTTTCTTTTTTTTTTTTCAGAAATGTAAAGAAGGAGTAATTTCCTCCGCCGACTGGGTACTCGATGAAGATCGGCTGCGTTCCATGTTCAATTCCAAGACCAAAGCGATAATCCTGAATACTCCGCACAACCCCATAGGAAAAGTGTTCAATTTGAAGGAGTTGACTCTGATAGCGGACCTTTGCAAGAAACACAACGTTCTCTGCATATCGGATGAAGTGTACGAGTGGATGGTCTACAAACCTAGCCAGCACATCAGAATAGGTAGCTATCCGATATGCTTAAGCGATAGTCTAGATGAGTTTGGTTAAATTTGACAGGCAGAGAAAATCGAGGACATTAATCTAAACCTAGAATGAATGAATTAATGAGTGTCTTTATTGTACCATTATTAGTTTAAAATACTACTTTCAAGTATAACATGGCTCTGGTGTGAATACTAAATTTGATCGACGTTCAGTTGAAAAAGTATGTACTATATTTGATAATAAAATATATATTAGCAAAATCAAACACAGTATGCTTCGAGAGAAAGGAAGGATATGAGGAGGAGACTATTGGATTGGAAGATTAGTTAGAGAAGGACTTTAGTGGTGCTTCTTCAAAGACGCTTGGAAAGTATACAGTGAGGATTCCTTTCTAATAGTAATCGGGAGCTGGTTCTATAATCTTGCTGCGTGAACGGCGAAGGAATAAGAATATATCGTGGACTGATGCAACGGTATAAACAGGATGCTATCCTGACTTCAACGCAGGAAAAGACCATAACTTGCCGAGAGGACGAATGTGTCCTTGACATAGGCGATGTCGCATCCGGTTGTCGTAGACAGGTTCTCGTTCACAATCTAGCAATACTCCGGACAAACCACTGTCGCTGTCGAATCCCACAAACCAATATTGCTCCTGCGTCTTCACAGTCTCAATCTCGCCCTGGGTACAGACGTAAAAGAAAAGCTGATAGCGGGGACGATTTATTACAATTACTCAAGAAAAGAGAAGACAGCAGACAAGCTGAAAAAGCAACAATAATGGCATTGCAAAATGACAGTGTTTCATTGTGAGACAATCCGATAAATACATTTTGTGATATCGTAAGGCCTAATCTATGTAGCCTCTCATCATTTAAGGCTTCATACGAAATGCGATATTTTTAACATAATATTGAAATATGGAATTTCCGCTGAGAATCAACAAGTTGGACACAATGCAAGGAAGATATTCTTCAACGTCGAACTATTCACCTGCAAGCGAATACACAATCTGCCCAAGTTGACAATACCGCAAGTTCATTCAGGCCACCGCCACATATAAAAGCTTTACCTGCCCCGTGGCAATGACAGACTGAAGATTCGAGTTGCTACAGTATTCTAGACGACTGGAGAATAATATACTTCACTTACCTTAAAGTCAGAACTAGTTTATCCTTAGGCGATATTGCATTTCTGTTAATTGATACTTGACTTTCTATATCTTTTTGAATAAAGTACATTTCTGTACATTTCTGCGCTTTCGAATACTAAGCCACTGTAGACTATTACGAAACGAGGAAGCATTCAAGTTTACTTAGGCCAAATGGGCATCTTATGCATAGATTCTGTAGTTTTCCTCTGGCGGGGAGGGGGGGGGGGGGGAGGCGAAGTCTTACAATTGTGTGAACAATGTAACGACATTAAATCGTCCAAAGAGACTTTTCTCAACGTTCCACATCTAGATAAACAATTTTTTTTGTGGTTTAGATGAACTCTAGGATCAAATTAAAATGTCCAAAAATACTTTTCTCAATGTTTCACATGTCCTAGAGTCCATCTAAACCAAAAGAAAATTTGCGTCTGTATGTCTCTGGATGTTACTATGCTCGATAACTCAAGTAAAGTACGTCCGATTTAAAAATTTCTTTTGTCATTCGATAGTAATGGTCAATGTGCAGAGCCCAGTTGATTTTTGGTGTATGTTAAGGAGTCATTAAAGAATCATTATCTCTCCCCGCAAACCTAGATTTTTACCCCTTAACATATTCCTTTAACTTCCATGTGTATCTGCAATGGTTGGCTGTAAGATACCATTCTGTAATTATATGTCTGCCAATGTGTTATATATATGCATTCTATGTTTTTTAATTTCATTCTATTTTTATTTTCTATCAAGCAACATAATACTGACTACTCTATCATTATTACTGACATCAGAAACTTTCAGGGAAATGGTACTGCTAAGAAGCTGAATCGAGTTCAAGAATCCTATCAGGGGCTATATTATTGCGAAAGGAACTGAAGCAAAATAATTTGCTTTTTAACTTTTTCTTTCAGCAACATTACCGGGCATGTTTGAGAGGACGATAACCATCGGTTCAGCAGGGAAAACCTTCTCGGTTACCGGTTGGAAGACAGGCTGGGCTTACGGACCCACAGATCTAATGATGAATCTATTCGCCGTTCATCAGAACTGCGTTTATACATGCAACACTCCAATACAGGTAAATTCTAGGAGCTGATATAGAACTATCCCATTGGTGGGTCCTCCAGCACTACAAATTGCTCCATTGCTACTACTTAGCATTATGTTCTATTAGTCATTTTACTCTCTCGATGCATCATAGGGCGGAATGTCACATAATGCTAAGAACACAAAGATCAATAGATCTTTTGATCATACATCTTACAACTGCTTAAATTGTATTAAATTTATAATTATACATATAATTATACAATTTAAATTGTACATATGGCAACTTTTACTCTGGTGCGGAAATAAGCAGCGGCCAATGCGACTGTCATCTACACTATTATAAGAAAAAAAAACAGAAAATTTAATATTGGTTCATTGCTGTTAAGGACTGTCTCACCTAAAAATTCACCACGCATATGGTAACATTTCGGCACTGTAAATAAATAAAACAGAATAAGAAGCATCAAACCATACTGAGTCGCTTGCCGATAACCAGACGGACAGATTCGTCACGTAACTTTTTTTTTAAAAATAAAGACAAATGAATTATAGCGACTAGCCCACTATTATTACTCTTGAAGTAACAATATTGTGAAGATGTATTTTTAAACTCGACGGTGTGTATGAGTATACCAGGGTGGTTGCTAAAATCGCCAGATGCATTTACCGAGTTATAAAAAATTACCCTCTTTCTCTGCGCATTCTACATATTAATATATTATTGAGCATCTAATCACAAAGGTCTTTACTTATAAGTTTATATATCAGCGTTTGTTTTGCAGGAAGCAGTGGCTATAGGTTTCGAGTACGAATTAGACCGTTACGATTCCCCGGACTGTTACTTTTTCTCTATTGTCAATGAGCTGGAGCCGAAACGAGACTTCATGGCGAAATTTCTCAGCAATATCGGAATGAACCCTACTGTCCCAGAAGCAGGATACTTCATGGTCGCTGATTGGTCTAGCCTAGGTAAGTCGAGCATAGCGGAAGTAGCTCTCGCTCTAAAGCGGTTGGCAGTTAATTCCATACAAACACCTCCGTAGACCACATAGATTGGGTGAAGAGATACAAAATTTGACAAAATAATATAAACTTTGTTAATTCGAAAAGTAAACAGAATGAACTGGCAAAAAAATCATATTATGTAGGAAAACATATTAAGCTGGCGTGTCTTACTGCTGTAAATATATTATTTCATTCTAATTTTATTTTTAGCTAATAAAGTGGATCTTAGCAGTGAAACTGATGACCTGAAGGATTATAGATTCACTAAGTATATGACCAAGAATGTCAGCGTTCAAGGAATACCTCCTTCTGCCTTCTATAGTACACCCAACAAGAAATTGGGAGAAAACTACATCCGATTATGTTTTATTAAGGTCAGTGTATAGAAATATTACAATAGCTATAACAAAATCTTGCCTCTGCCTTTTGTCCTCAGCAGTCTGACATCCGCACGCGGCCCTCCAATCAGAGCTTTATAGGTGACCGACTCGTATTAGCGATAGGTCATTCGGGCTCCTAGTTGGAGCCCATTCCGGAGCCATTCTATTAGCAAAGAGCAGATCCGGAAGAGCGGGTTCTACTCCGAACTCGACGAATATCGCAACGACCAGCCATTCCATTCCGAGGAATCGGCTACTTCCTTTGGCTCCACCACTCTGCTGTACTGATATTATAGCACCCATCCCAAGAAGCTCCTGGAATGAGCCGTCGCGAGCCCTTCGAGCCCCAGTGATGTAGCCGGCTCCACCCACATCCGCATAGAGAGTCTGTCATTCCGGGCGATGCCAATGTTCTTTTGTGACGCCTGTTTTACAGTACACAGCTAATCGGTCATTCCGATATTTAATTCATTCTGCGCTCGGGCACGTGTGAGTGGGCGCGAACAACCTGAAAATTCCCATTGATAATAATAGATGCAAGGTTTATTCAGCATCCAAACTAGATGTTGATACCTTGTAAATATCTTTGGATATTATTTTATAAAAAAGGAATCTGGAGTGGTCAGTACAATTTGGAGGAGTGTGGTTCGGAACCGGATGTACCTGGAATGACCTCAGGATTTGCTCCGCTGTCACTTCCTCCTTTGCCTCATCTACAATACCCGGAAATTTTAAATGTCAGTCGGAGGTTAGGTCTCGGTTTCCGCCTGCCCGCATCTCGCCTTTGCCCATCTATTCGCACAGAGCCATTCTCGAATTCCCCACTCCCGGTGGCAGTATAGATTGAGGTCTGATTGCAGTTCCCTCCGAGCCTTTTCTGACCGGTCTATCCGCTTCTTCATTTTCCTCAATAGCACTGTCTTCTCACTCAAAGCATGCTCTCTGTTAATTTGTCAGATGCGTTCAAGTATGGCATTTCTTAGTCAGTGTCGAAGATAGCTTTTGATTTTTAGCACTTGCAGCATCGATTTGGGTGCTATATTATCTAATTGCAATAATTCTCTCGGCATTCTGTTTTACTCGTCAGCGGGAAGAGCTCATTGTATTTAGGAATCCGTACTAAAACGGTGTAAAAACTATCATAGAAATAGACTGTAGCCACCTGTGTATTGGAAAGTACTTGTACATTTCAGCTTACTGCTAGTTTTAATGCTGTTTTTGTTACTTTACAGAAAGATGAAAACCTCGAAAAGGCCGCCGACCTGCTCAAAACATGGAGAGCAAAACTTAATTAATTTAAGTAGACACTAAAATAATTACCTATTATTTTTTTAGGTAAAATATATCAAATAATATATTTTTGAAGGTTGAAATATATTTTTCAAATGTTGCTTGTTTTAATTTGCATTTTATTATTAATTATATACATTCAGCGTTGCAATGAATAGACCGACCAGTCGGGTCCATCGTAATATTATTGCACTTCTGGGAGATGAATAGTGTGCTCCGAACTAACAACCGGCTGTGGTAGGTTTAGGACGACAGTCTTATCGTATGCAAGCCTTAGCATTTGTTCCCGTTCGTAGGTATTAGATTTGAGATGCGGAAATTGCAGTTTTAGATTTTCTTTTCGGGAAGGAGTCGAATATTTTCCTAAGAGAGATCAAGATCTTTAAAAAGATGTTGATCTTGATGATAATTGAGTTTGGTGTTGATTTTCAGTAGTCGGACATCTGCACTTAGCTGCCCATGTGGAGTACACTTTCATACCTACAGGTCCTGCAGCCAGCTCTCATCAGAAGCTATTTGCAGAATCCACGAAGATTGAGTCCCATATATTTCCACCCTATCTACATACCAATGCTGCTGGACATGCACAGATCACATGCTCCGCTGTTCCTCCATTCCGCAACCCCGATAAGTTGCCTCATTGACGATGCCCAGAATGTGTAGGTGCTGTTAAGCCTAGAATGCTCAGTGAGCAAGCCCACTTCTATCCGCAAGTTTGTTCTAGAGAGGCTCAAGCAGTACTTTGTCAGTCGGAGTCATTCTCCATCTGTCTCACCCATCCTCTCGTCCTTTCACGCAGACGCCGTCCCCTGCCAGTGACAGTGTAGGATTCAGATCTGATTATGATTCACTTCTGAGTCCTTTCTCCAGTGTTTGTCACCTATCCGTAGAAACGATCCATTGGCTACCCAATCCCGAGACGCCTCGGGTCTGCGACAATTTTAAGTTACGAATTACCGCTAACACCAGGTAGACGCATGTGGCATACCAAGCAAGCAACCTCGAATCTGTGACCAGACTGGAAGATAGAGATATCCGTCCAAATCTGGTAGTAAGGGTTTGAGGGCTGCCTTATGGATGGCGATTCCCAGTGCCTCGCGGTAAGGCGTTGGTCTCTTCCGGGCTGTTGGTATAGTTTGACCGCGGATTTTGTTAGTCTTCTAAGTCTGCGTTCATCCCACGAGAGAAAGGATGACAACAGTCGTTAGAAGTCCTCGGAGTGGCGGATTCGCCTGTAGCAGTTTACACCCCTGCTTCATTTTCCTGAATTTTACTGTGTCCTCATATCAGGCTATATCAGGCTAACTTTTATCAATGATTTTATAACACTATAATCAATGCTTTTATTCATTCGCGAAATGCGCTCCAGCACGGTGTGGCATTCCATGGTGTTTTAAGGATAGCTTTCGACTTTTTAGTGCATGCACTGCTCGGCTATCTCAGTATATATCACTGGTTACCTTTCATCTGATTTCTTTCAATCTCACCTGCCGCCATTATGAAGACTGTGGGTGCCTAGCCAGGATATTGTTCAGGAAGGGGGGGGGGGCAGGCAAGGGAAAACTAATATTATGCATACAACAAAAACGTCTATTATTTTGTATGACGAATTGTTATTTTGAATATAATTGTTGTGAATGATTTAAATGCAACGTTGCTTAAAATTATTTATTCTTCAGTTCAGGAGCACTCCGACCAAGCGCTTTTGGACCGACATGCTGCTCTAGGGAGGGGAACCTGCTTCCCTGCCTACCCCCTTGCTGTGGCATGCAATCCTAATCATTCTTAAACCCATTATGCAAGAGTAGGCCCCATCTATTAGTTCATCTCAGCTTTAAAGAGATGAAACAGGGATTGGGCCGGCAGGCCACGAGCGCCAACTTTCACCGCATGAAGCCGTTCTGGGTAATGGCATTTATGGGATCGTGGTCTTTTAATTATAAAATAATAACCTTCCAATATAGGGAGTAAAGAGTTAAGTAGTGTGTTTTTATAGAGGTATAGAACTTTAAGTTGGCAACACTTTTTTAACTGGCGGCCATTTTGTCAGCTGTCAAG
>JAOPUG010000376.1:6207609-6242740 GCA_027564375.1 Micropterix facetella | reverse complement strand
GTTTTTGATCAAAAGTTACTCCCAGATATTTTACCTCCTTGGAGAACGGTATCTGTCTGCCGTTTAGACTCGGCATGCCCCCAGGCTTGCTTACCCCTCCAGTTTGTTTAGGTTTAAAACTGTCCTCTATATCATGCAGTGGAATTGGCTGCAGTGGATGAAATGATTTGCTCTTAAATCGGGATTTAGTATTCATAGTTCCTCCTCCAAACAGCAATCACAAGAGAATTATTAAAATTTTAAATTATGTATTTATTGGCAGAGCTGGTGTTTCTCGAGACGAGCGCCAAGACTGGCGAAAACGTCGAAGAGTCATTTCTAAAATGTTCGAAAACCATCCTAGCGAAAATAGAGACTGGAGAACTGGACCCCGACCGAATCGGCTCAGGAATACAGTACGGAACCTCGGCTAAGAAGACTGTAAACCCCAAACCGGCAACTCGGAGTCAACCGGATTGCGTTTGCCGCACATAAAAAGATATTCCAACGCGAGTAGATGCAATGGTCATGAATCTCCATCTACAAGGTGCGTAAATAAAGTAATGAGACAGATTTTTTTCATTCAATTGAAATTAAAATACCGCATTGTCTCCTCCAACGTTGGTGCCTTGGGATGCCACAACGCTGAAGACGGTTAGTCCATTCTTCAAGCAGTGCTGGTACTCAATTGAATACTAGAATCGCCTTCAGCTGATCGATTACAGCCTTTTAATGGTCTCTAACATCTATATAAAATAAAATATTGATTTTTGAGGTGAATTTTTAATCTTGAGAAAAAGACAAAGTCACGGACTGAAGTCGAGATATTCCAGTAAATGACTCATTTTCAATCGCCAAAGTATCGAGACATGTTTTCCTCCTTGTTATCCTTTTGATCCAGTAGCAGGTTTTTCAAAACCATTTTGCACAGATTTCTTTCTTCTTTCTCCTCGAACAGAATGCACAAGATCCTGGATTCTGTGTAAATTTTCATCACTTCTTCTATTGGGTCTCGGTCTTCTGATAATTCTCAAACTCACCTGAAAATTCAGGCCTTGACAAAACACTGTCTCCATAGGCCTATTGCAGTTTTACAAAAGTTTCCGTCGCGCTACACTCAAATTTGAAATAAATTTGATATTGCACCACTTCTCGAATATTGTGACTTATTTTCAGAACGCACTAGAATAATCCGGTTCATGAAAATAATTGCTACGGACCACCAGAGTTCGACAAACTGCGGCTTTGGCCTGAATATTGCCAACAAGTCGCTCAATTGAGAGTGCAGAATGCGTGCATTTTGTAGCCGCCGCATGAAGCAAATTCAACTGATGCAGCTCTGCCTATCTTGGCTTTTATGACGCTGTCCGTTTGCACTTTACCTCCGATAACAGCTCCCTGCAATGTTTCGGGTAAACACACTCGACTGTGCCCGAGTGCGTCTTGCCGCTTCCGTCCATTTCTTTTATCTGTTTTTTTTTACTAAGAACATAATAGATAATAAATCTTGTATATATCCTTTGTTGATTTTATTCCGGTTGAATAGTGATTTTGTGCTAAGGTATTGTCAGCAGATTCATATTTTTGTTGCAAAGATGTCCCCCTTATTCAGAGCACTCCTTCTCCCCCAACAAAATATTTCTGGATACAAGATAGACTCTCAGTCTTTCTGAATGAATAATCTTCAGTACTAACGATGGTAATTGTCCATATAAACTCTTAAGTGGCTCTTTGAAATGTAAATTATTTTTATAAAATTACTATGGCTAAAATTTTTTGACACCTGCTTGCTCTTGAGAGTTTAAACTCATACTGAAGACGCATCAGACGGCCTGCCTCCTCTCTCAACCGCGTTGTCAGATCGAACGCTGGTCTCATTACTTTTATTACACACATAGTCCATACAGTAACTTATTAATGTTCAATCCGGTTTCGTTAAATTAATCGTAGATATAATCGCACTAGAACGAAAGTATATTTTCTTAGAATCTCACTTTCTTTGATATAAACGGTTCATTCAAAGGCGTTCTAAATCATTATTCCCACTCAAATAAAATTTCGATCGCCTCTGAATGGCCTGAAAATGATGACTTAGTTTGTTTTTAACATTATTACGCAGCTATTAACATGTTTGACATGATCATTTTCGTATATAAGAGTACAAATATAGATTTATTTTGCAATCACAAAACAAAATTACTTGTACGTTTACATACATACATACAAATCTTCCTTTTTGTTCCGTAGCTAGCTTTAAATTTAATAAAAAATATGTTTAAAATATATTTCAAGTGTTTTATTTAGAGGAGTAGAAATAAAAGGCATTGAATAATCATAATTAATTGTCTTTATTTATTGTAACATTGTATAACAAAATATTTAACAATATTACCAATATGCATGGCGGTGTTTCGTCTCCTGTACGCAGGAACATCTTCCATTCATTAAATTAAATTAAAAGTGTGAATATCATCTTATTTAATATTTATAATCAACACCGATTCTATTACATTTGGATTTAGATGTAAATTCCAAAAATTAAGTAAATAATTAAGTATTCCATTTGGGTAAGAATGTATTTATCTCACGCTAAAATGCAATCTAAGGAACCCGAACACTAAAAAACTACACTAAACGATAAACCTAAGTACAAACTTAAAATATGGCAAATTTGCCCTTGGAAAATATCAAAACTGTCGAGAGATTCGAAGAGCAATAAATTACGGTAAATGCTACGTCTCTAAAAACAGAAGCTATTTGTATATTATTTCCAAAAATAGGAACTAAACTATACATTATGATTATGTCCACCGTTTCGGTAACATAATTAAATATTCTAAAAAAAAACAGATATCGCGATATAATTTTTTTTCTAAATAAAATAATCACAGATATAAACATCTTTAAAAGATTTTCGATCACATTCTATGCAAAATAATTTACTTTCATTGTACAATATTGCGATTTTTTTTAAGTAGACCGGCAGTACTGGTTTCTATCAACTACAAAAATTTGGAATGGAAAATTATAAAAGTGAAAAAGTTGTATGTAATTTGAAATGTCGACATTGTGCAGTTGTTGCATTGAGAAAACGAAGGAGCTCTCGCCGCTTCGTACTTCTAGATTTTCCATTAGTAAAGAGGCTATAACGGGAGAAGAATTTATCAGTTTTAACGACGTATCTCCGACTGTCTGACAGTCGGTTATCGTTGTAGCACGGACGATTGCGCCTAGATGCTCAATTAATACCTACGTCATAACTAGATTATGGTCAGTCTGCGGTTTTGCATTTTACGCGAGGAAAGTAATCTTACGTGTTGGAACTCTACGACACGAGTAAAAGCTAGTGTTATTTCTGTCTGCATGCGACTGCGGCGACTAGAGCGGCTCCTCTGCCGGAACCGTCCTCGGAGAGCATCAAATCAAACTGAAAAAAAAAAATATTAAGACAAAAGGCAAAAAAAACCTGAAATTCGTATAATGAGGCGATGTCACTGCGATACTTCACATCAGGTTTTAATTTCAGTCTTTCCTAGACTTTTATGAGATTTGGTTTCGCAATTTGTGATAATAGGGACGCCAAAAAGAAACAAGTATGAGAAAAATCTGAGAAACTCCATCGCTACTATCGGGAGGGTTTAAAAAGTTTAGTTTTACATGTACAGAGGATAAATGGCTAAATGCTAAAAACAACACATATCAATTTTTTTTTCTGAAAACGCATTATTGACATTACTGTATTGTATGTATTTTTTAAAAATTATTATTGTTTATTCTGGACATGCAGCTTGCTGCTATGTCCAGATCAGATCTCGTAAAGCTAGTCATAAACAATATCAACAAGATTTTAAGTACAAATCGAGTCTGTTTTTGAATTGATTGACAGAGTTTGCACTTATTACTTCAAATGGTGTTTATTCCACATGTCCACCACTGTATTTTGCACAATATTCTTATGAGGATTAGCTTTAAATTTTGCACTGTTGAGTTTTCTGCTGGGACTTCAAAGATTTGTATTAACGTTGAATTTATAAATATTCTCTAGCCGTAGCCGTAAATATCCTCTATGTAGTCGCGTATTGTATGTGAAAATGCATCATGTCCGCCAAATAGTTGTGCGTCAATTGCAAAGGAAAAATGCGTTTGTTGCCTAAATAGTTGCATTAGTTTAGTTATATTCAGTTTTTATCGTCTCCTGAAAAATGTGCATCTGTGCACATGTGTTGTTTTAGCTACAAATTTGTTATTTGTTAGGATAACATGAAGTCCATTAAAATGAAAAGACACTTGGATGTGATGACATGTCAATATGCTAGTGTTGATTTAAAAAAATAAACGAGATCCACAAAAAAAACCGGGCAGCTTTTAAAGTTTCTTTATAAATTATCAAAACTAAGGAACCTCTCAATATTGAACAGATAGATGCTAGTTTTGCTAGATGCAATAAAATTGGTTTCGACCAAGCAAGGTCGAAAAATATGCCAATGAATTAAAAATTATTTCTTTGTCGTCAATCATTTGATGACGTAAAATTTCAACAGATATCTCATATGAACGCTATATTCAGGTTCAATGAAACTACTGCCCTGATGTTGACTGATATCGTGTTAGATCAACTTCTCATGTAGCTCAACATTCAGTATCAACATAATGAGATATGCAGATTTCTTGTTTTGTCAATGAAAGAAACAATATCAGATGAAAATATTTCTCCTTCTGTGCACTCGCCTTTGATGGGGTCACCGGAAAAACTTTTAAAATTTATGGTCGCCATTTTGAAAATGTCATTTACCGCTAATGTAAAGGACCAAGAGAATTCGGTAGAGTTCCTCGGAGATGCCCAAAATAGAGGCATCAGGACCCCAATGACTAAGAAGAATCATCTAATGCTTTGTTACTCCATCGTTGGGTGTGCGTTTCCCAGAGCGACTAAAGTCAGGGACTTTTCTTCGACCCCCAGTTAAACTTCAAGGACCACATTAACCAACTGCTCGTATCTTTAACGTGTTTCAAGCTTCTAGGGTTTGCGATACGGCAATGCAATCACTTCTGTAATATTGCGGTTATTCACACATTGTACAACTCGATTGATTGTTAGTAGTCGCATGGAAACGAATGGAGGTGTTTGAAATCCCCGCATGGAGATACTTTTATCGCTATGCTGGAAAAGGTACAGAAGTGTTTTTTGTACTCCGAGCAGTACGGATGTCATCCATTTCTGTATCCGAATGAATTTATCACAGGCATTGTGGGCTTTAATTCTCTCTTTCTCAGAAGAGAAATGATGACCATGTCCTACATATTTAGTTTGATTTAAGGCAAAACCAATAATCTTAGTTTGCTAGCTGAGGTGGATCTTTTTGTGCTTTTTGGACTCATTCTCACACACTAATCCTAACATTTTGAGGTAGGGGCTTGAATGACATCAGATTTAGTTATTTTTACAATCAACACTCATGCTTTTAAATTACAGGTGATTCTAATAGCTAATATTTAATGCGATGTTCTGTTTTGTATAATTATTAGTTGATATTGTTAAATTAAATTCAATATTCAATGCACTGGTTTTCTGGAATGTTGCTTAGTAATAAGCAAAATAAATAAATAATTAAATATACATATAAAATAAATACGAGGGGTGTTCAATAAGTTCTCGGTATAGGTATGAAAACAAAGATATGCAGATGTATTTTTTTATTTATTTTTCAATGTAGTCCCCTCTTATCTCAATGCATTTATTGGATATGTCAATAATTTTTTTAAGCCCGTATAAAAGTAGTTTTCATTTTAGTTGGCAAAATGTTCGGTCATAGCCGCCTTCAGTGCTTCATCGTCAGTATATCGATTCCCTCGGATTCTTTTTTTCAGGCTCAGGAATAAATAGTAGTCACTGGAATTGCCATAGAATATTGGGATAGTACACTGCCGTGATATTGATACCTTTATCCTTATAGTCTATCGGCAATATCCCCTGATAATTCCAAATAATTGTAGCTATGACTTCCCAACTGGAGGAACGACCTTGAATTTCTTGGGATGAGCTGATCCTCTAATGTGCTACTGCATCGACTCTTGCCCGCTCTCGGGGTCATAATTATGAATCCACGCTTCTTGTCCAGTAACAATTCTTTTGATGACTGCGTCTGGATTGTTTCCAAATAGGTTCAAAAACTGCAAACAGCATTCCACGCATGCTTGTTTCTGATGCGGCGTCAGCATTTGTGGCACCCATCTCGCGCTCACTTTTGACATATGAAGTTGTTCATGAATGATGTGTACGGTACCGATAAAAAGGCCAAGTCTCTCAGCTATTAATTTCATCTTCACTCGACTGTTTTCCAATATAACTTTCTACACTTTTTCAACAATTTCCTCCGAAGAGGCTCCGGCCGGCGCGAGGGTCATCTTCGATGTTCTACCTCCCACGTCTATATTCACTCAAACACTTTTGGATAGTAATAACGAAGGGCCAAATTCCCCATAAACAGTATCCATTTCCTATTTAATGCATTTTTGGCATTTACCTTGTTTGGTTAAAACAGCGCGATGCTCTTATTTTCCTAAAAACGTAAAATTGCTTATATTGGTAGCGTTTCTGTTCAACATTAACAAAAAAACAAATGAATGTTTTTTTCCATTTTGATTTTCATTTATTGGCTATAAGTGAATGTATATGGCCAGTGTTTAAAAGTATACAAAAAGAGGTCAGAACCTACCTATACTGAGAACTTATTGAATGCCCGACGTAATGTACTAATTGGCAGCAGGCTGCGAGAACTCCACTTCCTCATTGCAATAGCCCAAGAGGATGTGACGACCTACACTACACCTGAAGATCCGACTTCTAAGATGCCATGTATTCTTAATATTATTATATGAGATGGAAAGCTGGGCACTTAGACACACTGTTAAGAAAACAATATAGGTCTATCGGAGGATACTACGTATAAGCTGGGTGGACAGGATCCAGGAATGAAGATGTTTTAAAGCGTTTGAGAAATAAAATATACGTAAAAATCTCGAGGACGATAAAGAGCCGCAAACCGGAATGTATCTTTCGTCATCCCGAAAGACATAACATTATGCATCTAATAATTCATAATAGCCGAAAGAAGAGGCCCGGGATAAAGAAAAACATCTTAGTTTTGTAATCAACAGGACTGGTTTCAGAAATCTACCACATCGTATCGAGCAGCGTCCAATAAAGTTGTTAGAGCCTATACGATAGCCATCATTGGGTAGCGGACAAGGCACCAGAAGAAGAAATAAATAAATAAGAAGCAAAAAACCGCTCCAATAAAAGATACCATAACAACTCTTAATTGCTGGAAATAAAGACACAACAGCATCTAATCTGTGTAATGTCATTCGTCTCGATTCTGACAATTGAAACAATTAAGGAATTTTCCAATTCAATAAAAAATACAGTCAAATACATAAACCATCGAGCGATAACGGCATGCCCTGGGTCAAATGATCCGTCATCAGATAAGTTATCGATATTTATGTTATGCAAAAGAATGGAGGCCGGGCTCACGCCGATGACTTCAATTATTAACGGGCATGACTCAATGGTTCATTTTCAGATTTAATAGGTATATTGAAATGTAGGATAACATAATGATATGTTTATATTTTAAAGTTGTTTTCAATTGTTTTCCAATTTATAAATGCCTATACTTGAACAGTGATTCCTATCTGACGTTATAAATGCTTAATTATCATCAATACCTTTATCCCCGGGTTGACCAGCTGCGATATCCTCTCGACCATGAGATGATGGAAGTGCGGATGGAAACGGTAGACGGAGCCGTCGATTCCTATTGTTACGGAAGGCTCACCCATCTTGTTGAGGAGACAGGCCATACCTGCAGAGACGAGATGCGCAGCGCGTCTCGAAACACATTCACAGATGAATCGCACATTCTCGCAGTCTTCCAACGTCGCGTGTGGTAGGCCTAGAAATTAACATTATTTATACTAGAGCAGAAGGTCGAAGTAAAATCGTGGAGACTACACAATTTGACTGATCAAATGGTGATAATGATGACAAGTGGAGAGGTTGCCAATCGTCCGACCGCCCGCACTCAGTCCTTCGTTGTAAGGACCTTTGTAGCTTACCCCCATAACAGATCAGTACTCCCAACCTACAGTTCCTGTAACCGGTCTACCTGAGAGAACAGTTGCAGATACTACAATGGTAGGAAGCTGTACATATCAGCCATAGCTACTGCGGCGGCGGAGGCGACTGACACTGTCAGACCTTTGACTTCGACGGATAAACTGCCATTAGCGGGAGCGCCAGCAGCAGCAATAGCAGTGTCGGCGCGAGCGATGTTTACTTAGTTACGCTGCCCATTCCTCCTGCTTATTACCCTGCCAACTTCCACAAAAGTGAGCTGAATGTATTAAAATCAATTAATCATTTAACTCTATTACTCTAATATAATAAATGGAATTCCTGTTACTTCCTACTCAGTTACCTGCTTCTTCCTCGAATCAGGTACTCGCTAAGTAATTCAGGACAGAGCCGACAGAGCGCACTACAGAAACGGCTAATTAAGGTAATTCATAGCGAGTCTGGCGGTTCTCATTTTGTGTGTACTGTCTCCTACCGCAAAACAGTTGGACCGCATGCTGCTATAATCGCATCGGATTTATTCTCACCAAAAAGAAATTATTTTTAAAATTCTCATATTCAAGACATCGCTAATGTCCCGAGTCCAGCGGGTCTCGCCAGAAACTCTCAAAGTTCATTCTGATTTTGCTCAGTTTTTACTTTGAATCGATCCCTTCATTTGTTCATACTTTTCTGTCCATTCTGTTCGTTTTTAAGGCTCCAAAAAAAAAAAAAAAAACAGTCCACTTTGAGACACTTATAATATATTAGTCAATTGCTAGGACAAAAGCCTTATCAAACTTCAGGAAGAACTATCCAAATTGCACTAAGTAAATATATTCATCTACTTCCTCCAAAGTCCTGTTATCGATTATGAATGGGCCGACGGCGGAGATGGCTTTTATTTTCGAAAGTTTCATCTTGCACTCAATTGCAGTTAGAAGTATCGCTTAAATCTTAAACTGCTGTCTGTTTGTCACAGGAACTCTTTATATGCTTACCTAGCTCATCAAGGATATCTTGACAATTGGTGTAATCGCCCATTTTATCCGATTCAATTTCAGAAACATATTTCGTAAAGAAGCTTCCTCTCTGGAACAGCAGGTCCGATCCTTGACCGCCGAATAATAGACCGGCCTGTGTGAACCTCACCATCACAAGTCGCACTAACTCGCCCATATACATGCCGGATATCATTTTCTCTTGCCTGAAAGAAAATATTGACTTCATAAAATGGAGGTTAGGTTCTCAGACGAAAAGTTCTCAGCCTAACTGTGAAAGACCATGTTTTTATTGAAATTTTAATTTTAATTTTCAACATAATCGCTTTGAACCTCAACACACTTTTCATATTGTTATTGCAATGATTCGACTCAGTTTGGATTATTTCCATGAAAGTACTCGGAGCTACAATATGGACCCCATCATCGGACAAAAATTGCTTCCCTTTAACTTATTTATCCAGGTTTAGACAGAGAAAATAGTCGCTGGGGGCCAGTTTTGGAGAATAGCATGAGTGAGAACTTCGAATCGAATTGCAATCTCAGTGCACCCATTGCAGCATGCGGCCTGCGTATTTAACCGGTATGTTGCCTTGCAAAAAGAGCACACCCCAATGGATGAATCCACGTCTCTACTGAGGGATGGTGTCACATATTTTTTTAAGTGGATCAGCATAATTAATGCTAGTGATCATGTTTTTATTTGGCAATAAAATGAAACAATATTATTCTCTCAAAAGCATTCCAGCAAAAAAGGCCATGACCTATTGCCGGCACTGGGTAGTCATAAATTTAAGAGGTGTTTGATTTCCTCGTCATTGCCACAGTATGTATTGCCGTTTGGTCTCGTAGTAGTGTAACCAGTCACATATGTCACAATGTGATGGAAAAGATTTTCAGAATTAACCTTGCACCTATCTAGAAACTCATTCGCAGCTACAGAAGTTGGCGCTTGTTTTCGACCGTGGCCCTTTGGGGTACCTATATCCAATATCATATCCAATTTGTCATTTAAGATACGCAATACGGTTTCAGTTGACATTAAAGTTTCTTAGGTCTCCAGTCGCCTCGCCTGCAGCATGTGAGGTATTGGTATTGTCTATATAATAAGTGTGATATTAATTGCATTCGATTTTCAAACTCTTTTGTTTCCTTCTTTTCGATTTTTTTTTATCGGTTATAATAATCGCGATTTTTAGGTTTGATTTTCAAATTCTTCATTTTCTATCCTTTTAAAATTTTATTTATTAAAGTCGTAAACTAAAGATGTAACAAAGGTAGAGGTATTATTCTCAGGATTCTGACACATTTGTTTTACATTCTAGCATTAATAATAACGGAGTTATGGAAATTATTAAATTTTCAACATTTTTAATTCAAAACACTCTGAAGGCGTCGAAAAGTAATATAAGCAAGAGTTTTAGGCAATGTCCTCGGAATTCTAACTCACATTTATTTACTTTTCTAGGATCAGTATTAACAGATTTATGATTTTTTTTAAATATTTGAAATAAGATGATGGATTTATCAGCCTTTCAAACCTCAGCATTAGGATGATCTATTTTGGTATGTAATTTGGTTGTAATTGGTAGAGTAGTTTCTGAGATACAGTGTATACAAACATACAGACACACACACACATAGACAGTAATTTTCCAGAAATCACTTTTTTATCTTTTCAAAACATGGAGATCCATTGGACACTCGAATTTCAAATTATACTCCAAGGCAAGATTTCCTATTTTGATTTTTTTTGGGAAAGTAAAAGCATCAATTTTGTAATCTGAATGCCATCTCAACGTTAGGCTGAGACATTTTCTACCTCCCTGTGTAGTTATTATTTTTTTTGATCTTTGAGACATTTTAAAGACTATATACTAACGTTTGTTTGCCAGGATTGATAGAGTTCACATCTACGTCTACGTCGTATTGCGTCTTCATGAAATCCAAGCTGCCGTCGTCGCCAAACGCTCCCCACTCAGTATTAATAAGAATTTCGTCTTTTTGATTGTCCCCTTGGAATAGTTCACAGTTCTGGACTTTTTCAACGTAACACGCATTGCTGCCAGTACCTAAAAGGTAAAAATAAATAAAATATTTTCCGGAGAAATATTTCCCAAGCTCTGTCTTGCACAATCCTCATCCAGACTGTCATATAGATAGGGTAAGTCCTTGCTGAAAGACATTGGACTCACTATTGGCAGGCGATTAAATTGGAATATTCATATCGGATATATATGTAAGAAAATATATGTAAGACTCATGATAGCAAAACTTTTTTATTTGAAACATATATTACGATATGCCTCGGTTGATTGATTTGTATTGGTTGAGTACATGATTTCATATAGGATAAGAGTATTACCAGATAGTAAAACTGATCGTTTTGAATAACATAAATGACCGCTTCAGAAATAACGAAATAGGCCTCTTTAATTAAAGCGACATTTTAGGCTTGCACACTTTATTTGTATATTGAATAATTATAATATTTTTAAACGATTGTTTCTGCATAGATACAGTACCAGGCAGATACACAATGAGAAACTTTCTGTTCCTTCCTTTCTAAATGTCTACGAAAAATGGAGGCTGGCACCTCTAATCCCAAGGATTTATAATGAAATACCCTTATATTATTATTAATACCCAAACTTTCCAACTGCAATATAACAAAAAAAAAAAGAAAATGCAACTCAAAGATGTATGGCAAAATTGCAATTTGATTGCAGAAAGTGTAGTTTTTTTTCTATATTTTATTTACTTTGTGTATATTTAAAATAATAAAATATGTAGGTTATAATTATGTTATAAACATAGATATAATTATAAATGTTAGCACAGTCATTTTACATTGCAATGTATGCTGTGTAACATGATGATATGATAAGTAGAATAAGTGAACTAGTAAAAAGTGAACATATGATGCAACCACATGACGAAAAGTGTACAAGATATTTTACGAGTAAATTTTCACTAACATGATCAAAGAGCGCTGTTTCATATGTTACACACTTTGCTTTCCAGCTGATAAGCTTTGGGCTTGGCCGAATTTTGTTTATGATATAATTTATTATTATTATATCTGTAACAATTTTTTTTTAAAAGTCCTCATCGGTGACCTCCTTTTCACCGAAAGACTTGATCTAAGTGGAGCACTAAAGGGTTTATTTCTGAAGCCAATCAGTTCTAGAACCAATACTATTCACTCTAAATTTCCAATCTCCATCCCGCAATTTACTCTAAGCTTCTATATAACATATAATGTGGTTCACATAGGAAGGAATAATCAAACGTTGCAGTACCACTTAAATAATATTAAATTCGACAGTGAATGAACAAAAAGATCTTAATAGGGAAGGAATTTGAATATCCTCGGATCTGAAATGGGTAAAGCATATAATCTCTGTTGTGAAATGGGCTCCTGATTAAAAAAAGCCTTCCTCAGTGCAGACTCGATGGTTAGGTTGTATAAGTACTATGTCTGACCGCTACTGCGATTTGACTATTAGGTTTGTAGTCCCTATTTTGTGTTGGATATCGACCTGTTTTAGAGAATGCAGAGATGCTTCACGAAGATACCGTGGACACTGTCAGTCGAGTTATGAGGAGAGGCTCGAACCCACAACATTGGAAGAATGCAGAAAGCGAGAGGAATGGATCGAAACCTAAAAGATAATTTTAAGACGCTACAGCTGTGCTGATATTGAACGAATATATACGTTCAATAAGAACTTGCATCTCCGAGGGAACGACTTGAAGCTATCGCGAACAACATTCTCGATGAGTCCACAGAAACATTTTCTGTCAAGCAGAGCTGTGAATAATTGGAACAAACTGCCCAACAGTATTGTGTGCTAAAAACATTATTATTTTTAAAAACAGACTGGACAGAGTTTCATCAAGTGCGAAAAGACTAACTGAAAACAAAATACTCAGACACAGCCATATCATAATCATTTTATTCATTTCGGGTTGTAACATGTTTTATAACATAACATACATATATGGTACATTGAGATGTCAGAAAAAACTTGAAATATCACTGTTTTTAATTTCACAATTTAAGAGTTTCAGCTTGTTTCCTATATAATTTTGGAAATGTTTCAATAATATTGTCAGTAGGTACCTAATACATTCAAATGTCGGTGATAAATAAAGACTAATAATTATAATTTTCTACTCAAAAATCATAATATCAAGACAGTCTAAGAATATTTTTAACAACTAAAATAATTTAAATTTAATAATCAACAAAAATAGTCATTAAAATAAAAAAAAATAGTCTTATAATATGATAACAATAATGAAGCGATAATGATAAGTCCAGAGAGCAGATAAATAAATAAAAGAACAGATTAAAAAAGTAATATTAGACAAAGATATTTAAAGTGACCTCTAGATCTGAAAACATATAAGCAGCATGTTTTGCCAGATTTCTCTTTATGTAGTTTTTAAACGATCATTTATTGTAAGGGGAAGCTTGTTGAACATTTTAAAGCTTTAGAAATGACTGCTGATATTTGGTCAGCCTTTCTCTCGACAATATAAAGTGGTCCTTGTGATGATTAATTACGACTATGGCGACTGGAGTGAAACTCATAATTTAGAAAATTTTGCTTAGGTATTGGTGAATACCAATAGGTATTGGTCAATATCAATAGGTATTGGTCAATAAAGTCAGTATCTGAGGCTAGTGTCAATATCCCGGATTTTGTAAAAAGTTGTCGGTAGGGTGTGTATCTTTAATTTAAGTCCATAAATGGTTCCGAGTGCTTGTTTTTCCAAATGGAATAAACTGTGGAACTCAGAAATAAGCAAGCTTATGCTGTTTAGCCGTTTAATATTAATAATAAGTAATACATACCGACTATAAGGCCGATTTTACAGTTGCGATTTTTCCAAGCACAAGACATGAGTGTTCCAGTGGTGTCATTCAGAATCGCGCATACGTCAATTTGCACATCCTGCAAATATATCAAGAACCCCTCAAAGGCTGTTTCATAAAAACATGAAATATTTTGGCTAAAAGATTAAAAGCTAAAAGTGAAGGTTTGGAACTCAGACAAGAAACGGATGATGACGATGATTTCGTTTTGAAGTTGGCTAATCGACACCCGCACTTGGGGCCTTTGTAGATTACCTATTTATATTGTACTTTTTACAGTACTGTAATTATGCACGTGTCAGCTATTGTCCATCTTAATTACCAAAATTTTCAACCCAGGTAGCGACTTAACATTGGCAGCTTAACAGCGGCTCCAACTAGTTGTGTGCGCCAGTACCTGATTTATTGGCAGCGGCGGCGTTTTGGCATTTTCATATTTTATTGACACGCACACATACACACAGAGACCGTTGACCTCAATATTTGAAATATTATCGGGCTATTACATCCGTAAACCGCTGCCATCTGAGGCATTCTCGTACTAAATGGAACTCAATATCGGAAAAGCTGTGAGCAAACGGTCTCAAAGTTCTATGATGACATAAACAGAGCAAATGGTCTCAAAGTGGTGTGAATGACATAAACAGAGATGGGACTTGCCTATAATAGATAATAATATCGTTTTAATTAATGTATAGCTACATATTTAAAACAAGTTTTTAATTATTGTGATGCCTTTTGTCATTCTTAGGATAGAAGAACAAGTTTGGTTGATATATTGCCGAGAAACCGGTAGGCAAAGTTTTTACATTGTTTTTTTTTCTCCAGAGATAGTAAAGTACTTGAGTTATGCTTGATAGCCTTTCGGACAGTGGCTGGCGCCGCAAACTTAGACAATAGTCAGTTTTACCTTAAGAACGGCAACAGTAAATAATACAGAAGACGCTGAATAATTATTACAGAGATGATACTCTATCCTTTCGAATGACACAAGTCTAATTTAATATCCATAAAGGCATTTTAATTGGCCATTACTGAGGTAATGACTACTATTATGGATAGCATTAGATGGCTAATAACCGGTATGACTTATCTGACAAAATGCAAAATAAAAGTATGAACATAATACATGTACCTACTTGCCAAGTGATATCACAGAATTTCTTCCCACTAGCACAGTATACTGTGCCACTAGGTATGTTAAGTCATTGTACGTGTTATCAATAATTTGTTTGGGTACCAAATAAAATAAATAGAGTAACTACTTTTTAAATTTGTATGATGGATGGTTAATTATTATAGGGAATTAAATAAAACAGTTTTAGAGTAAGGTAGAACAATTAAATAAGCTTTATGAGAAATAAATTATTGAATAAACTCATTCTCTGGTAGACCACACAAAAATCCAAATGCTTGCCTGAGCGGCAAGCACACACCGACCCAACCAAGCAAGACATGGATAATGCCTTTCTTTAATAAAGTTAAAAAAAAGCACATTTACCCTCAGACTTCGAAGGTATCGCTAAAAACCTCTTAGAGTAGAGTCCTAGTGCTGGAAAATGAAGATATTTCCGAAGACCTGTATGATGTAAGAATATTAGGGCTTAATTTGATAGTGAATGGAGGTAATAAAAATTATGCATTTATATAACTACTCATAATCAACTACCCGCCAGTTAAACGCCTCCGCCAATGATTTTGTAATAAGATGCTACAGCCGAGAAAACGGCTACTGGCACACATGACTAGTCCAAACAAGGTTTTCATACAAGGTATATTCAGATAATCGCCTGCTGCTCTCCTGCTCATTTTTTCTAATTTGTAATTCACATCTTGTACAGTAACATTGACAATTAAAATGTCATAGACAAGAATCCAGTAGCAAAAAACTGATAACTTGACATGCCAAAAACTGTTGCAAGTGATATTGTTGCACCTATTTTAATGTCACCTAACTAGGCTGTAGCCTGTTCTAAGTTTCATATTATTATATATTATATACATTTAAATTATTATAAATATATCTGTGAACCTCTGTAAAAACTAAGTAAAGAGGAGAACAAAATAAAATTGAAAGAATGTATAGGTACACTATTAGTTATGAATAATTCTTATTAGCTGGACAATCAAAGTAAAATTAAAAATAATAAATAAATATGATGTACAACTATTTGTTTATACTATTTGTGATATTAAAGTAGGCATAAATAAGTTTGTTGACTTACTCCTCTCCTGGCGATAGCATCTTTCAAACCCTGCACGACATCCTCACCGACGACACCAGAGCAGGAGAACCCTTTAGTCCACATCTCCAACATGCCTTTTGTTAGACCGACTTGCCGCAGGGGAAAACTGAATGTGAATCCAAGTGGAAGTCGCTCGTGATAGGAATTATGTTCCTAAAATAAACCATATTATATTTCCTTCTCTCTCTCTCTCTCTTTTCCTTAACTTGTTATTTGGGTAAATATTGAATTCACTCTGTGTATTTTAAGTTTTTCAACTTTCAATATATTTTTATTGTGCATAAATGGTTTTTTTTTTATTATAACTACTATTATTGATCATGCAGCAACCCTTCATCAGTTTGCTCATTTTTTTCAGAATTATAGAATGTCTATTTTCTGTGTTAGCAGTTTTAGTGAAAATGGCAGAAACCCCATTGGGCCTCAGAAAGTGACCTCTTAATCAAAAAAAGCGTGCAGGTACTGATTATTTTTCATTCTAAATACCCTATGAAAAGTGTAGATATACTCTAGCGTTAACATATTTAAGTTTGAGAGTAGACAAGGCCCGAGTGCAAAATGAATGACCCCAGAACCACTTCTCAATTCGAAAGAACTACTTAACACCGATAGAACCTACCACTGTCCAATATATAATATAAATATTAATTATGATAATTACCTTCATAAAGTTTGCTAAACACTCGGCTATGTGGTCGAAAAGGGCAACTCCGGTTCCGGTCATTATGTGATTCGGAATCGCGTATATTTTAGACTGCATATCGAAGTGGTTTTCACCCAGGGTGATTATCAAAACACGGAAATTCGTCCCGCCCAGATCGAGAGCGAGGAATTTGCCCCTTTCTGCGAATAAAAGAAAAGCTTGTTTTGAAAACGGCGACGGGACGTAGTTTGATTTTTGACGGATGACAGCAATGAGACGTTACCGCCTTTTTTAGCCATGGTTTAAAAAAAAATATAGATGTTCGCCAGGGCACACGAACCTTTTCCGTTGGGTAAATCTTGCACGTACGTAACGAAGCATTTGACTTTGGCGCTGTTGTGAGTTTCCGCGCTCAAACCCCTGTTCAAGTTGTCCAGCAAACTGGACATGATGGTTCTGCAGTGGTCTTCTGTTAGCACCAGTTCTTGGCATTGCTCACGAATCTGATAGAAAATATAAGTATCAGTCTTATTAAAAATTAAATGTGACCACGATATCAATGATTGATCGAAGAGGAAATAGCATATTAAGGTTAACCGGTATAAGTAACTTTATTCAATTCCTGTAATAGATACCTATAAGAAAATGATGTTCTGCAATATTGTAGACATTAATGAGACCTTTGATTGTGTAGAAAATCATTTCTTTCTATCTCCGATAGTTAGCGTATAGATTAAAAAAAACGTTTCTACAAGTTTTTATTTATATTTTTTAGCGATTACGCAACGAATATATACATAAATATAATTAAAATTAACTATTACTTAAAAAACATATTTTCAATTTAGATAAACCGCTTCATATGTCTGGCTTATCTGACCCGGAGCACACTGGGTGACTATGAATGACGTGTCGCAGACGAACCCATACGATTTTTTAAAAAGATAAAATTCGCAGTCATTATTCTTGAACGTACAGAGCATATTGACCTCAATTCACAAGTGCAGACGGACGACTTTCCTTTGCTCGAGCAGGGCGAGTTGAAGCCGTACCGAACCGGAAAGCCGGTGTCAATTAAGTTGGGTAATAATTATTCGAAATTCGCGGGTGTTATGAAAATTCACTGCACCGCGACCGACAAGGTCAAAACGGTCATCGTGCACTGACTGTCCGGTAAAATAAGAATTAAAAAAACGCACCGTCTGCTCGCTTCCGACGACCATTATTGCTATTTTTATTTACTGCACGCCGCACGCTTGAAAAAATCGCAACGCTGTGATTACGCCCGAAATGGTATCTATCACTGTACCAATCGCGCGCAGCGGGAATTGCGAACGCACCCAACTCGATTACCTGACGGCGACTGACTGAAACGGAACGAAATGGAACGCACGTTTTTTTGCCGCCTCCGTTCGCGCACTCGAATGACGGAGTGAGCATGTGCTAACCAAACAGCGTTGCCACAAGGCATTCAAATATCTTAACAGATTACATTCTAAATGGCAAGATTGAAGTTAACCTTTTATACGGCAAGTTTATCTGAAACAAAATCCTAAGGTAACGATTTAATTCTTTTTGGTCATTAGGTTTGTCAGATTTGAATATCATTTGCTCATTTTATTTTCTTACTTTTCTATTTAAATGTTTAGTGGTGAGTAACAATGTGGTGAGTTCTTCTCCAACATGATTAAACCACACCAAAATCCATCGAAAAAATGTCTTGTTAATTTTTATTTACCTGTCACAATATTTTTCAGCATACATTTACCGAACTACTATGAATATGAATATGAAGATTAAAGTCTGGTCTACATTCTATGCAAAAAAAATTTAATCAATTGATTTAATTGTTGCAATAAAAAATAATGGAAATAAAGTATTTTAAAAAATCTTTTTACTGTAACTTCTCAAGTAGGGCTACTACACTATTTTTTGAATATTTCATTGCATTGTACGAGAATTTATCTACAACTTCTCTGAAATTAACATTTTTCATATCGGCTCATTTCACAACACATTATTTTCCAAAATACATTTTAAAGCCTTATAAATCTAAAAGGAAATAAAATCGACCCGCAGTTAATAGATCTTTTGTCAATGGATTTTGACGTAGTTTATGCTGACAGAGTTTGAAAATCGACAGACTGTATACTTCAAGTTTACCCAAAATTAATGAAATAGTATGTAGGTTACTTAAAAAAAAATAAACAACTCAAATGAGGTGTAAACGATCTAGGTAAGCTAGATGTTCTTAACTATTACTTCGACAATGTTTAGTCTTCCCTTGTTATGTTATTTTGTGACAGATATTAATTCGAATAAAAATGTGTACGAAGCTTATCGATAAATACTCGTAGCGGAAACGACCACAGTACGAGAGAGAGACGGCAATAGTAAGTAAGCGAGAGACGGCAAATTAATACATGAATGATTCAATGAACTTTAAATGAATTTTTGGTGGTACATACGAGGTGGAATAACAGGTTTTCAGTGAGTTCGCATAATCTACCCAATGGATGTATAATATTGCCATCATAAGATGTGACTTAAACAAAATTATAAATACAAAGTATTTTAACCTAAATGTCTTATAGATAAAGCAAATAAAATTCGATAAAGTAATTTTATAAAATTTTAAAAAACAATAGGTATTTCATAATAACTATTCATAATATCATTTTAATGATATATGTTAGATAATAAAATTTACAATTGATACAAAATAAAATAGTCATTGGGATTCAACTAATGGTAATAATAGTAATTATCAAATTAAAAATAAAATAATATCATTTAGGCATCAAGAAACAGAATCTTCAATAATTTAAATGTCGAAAAAAATTGTTACATATTACAACCGTAATCATAGTTAAGGTAACATTGGTTATACATTATAGGTCCTTGAATTGAACATACTATTCATCTATTTTATAAACAGGATTTAAAATAAGGTAACCTTTAATAATTTTTTTGAACAATCGACAATTAATTATAAATTTCTTGAATTCTATTTGAGAGTAGATTATAGTTAAAAATACTTCCATAATGAGGACCTTTCCTGTACACATTGATGGAAGAAGATGGTAGAAAAAAGTGGTGTCTATGTCTGATAGTATATTTATGAATATGTTGCATTTGTTGATGTTTCAAATCGCTGCCGTAAAAATTTACCATTAAATTATATAAATAAAGATTAGTTACTGCCAGTATTCTTAGCCTGACAAATATCGGCCTGCAGGATTCCATTGTACCTACTCTTGCAATAGTTCTAAAATAACTTTTTTGAATTGCATCTAATTATGCCACAACTTAACACATATTCGAAATAGATCGAATAAACCATCTTTATTAGTTCCTCTCTTAAAATTGTTATAATGATTTTAAAAGCGAAACAAGCACGACTTAACTTTTGAGGAGTACCTAACTCACAATGTTTGTTCCATTTGATATTACTAGGCTCCATTGTATTTCTTTGTGAACTAAAATCGGAAATTAGCTCATGTGAAGAGGAAAGGTTAATACGTTAGAGCGGAATATAAAATGAACGGTTGTCACTTTTCAGCATTAAAACTACCCACTGAAATAAAGCAGCCAAATCTGAGGCCGTACCAAAGATGTTCAAATTCATTCCCATGGCTTTATGTTCGGCAAGTAGTTTTAGTACGGGAAAATCGACAATCGTTCATTTCATATTCCGCTCTAACGTAGTGCTCTGTCTCGTCCGCATGAACTAATTTCCAATGTTAGTTCACGAAGAAACGCAATCGTACACACTATCGACATGTACCGCTAGAGAATTTATTTATTCCACTTGTTTTAGTTCAATCCATCTAAGTTTATGGAAGTTTCTATGCTATGATTTTTTTTCAATACAAATATGTTTGTTTTGCATTCGATAAGTTTTGATCTTCACATACAGAGCGCTGTGTTTGTTCGACGTGGAATTTTATAGTTTCACGTTTTTGTAAAAATATTAATAGGCGAAATTGGCGCAGTCTTCTGAAGGGAAATCCGCTAAGTACAAGGAAATGAACACTGTTTAAAAAATTGCTTTTTAAAAACATGCAAGATTGGTATTTTGTACATTCATGACCATCATTTGAAGTTGGGATATAGAGAGGACAGCAGTTAGGCCAATCAAACGTGTATGCAATAATACAGGGTTGGGCGGAATTATCTGGCACATTATTAAGAGCTGTAAAAAACTAACCTCTCTAGAAGAAGAAAAAATTAGTTAATTCAAAATTGCTTTTATTTAATTAATTTAAAAATTATTTCTTCCAAATGGCGGCCACCATTGGCAAGGTATTGTCGAAGACGTTTTTGGAAGTCCCACCCGCCCCACGACACCCCTCAAAGAGATCCACCTGACAGGGGACATTTCTTCCAAAATCCAAGCGAACGTCAATTATGTGTGAGTCGTAGTTCTATCTATTCCTGTTCAACCATGTAATATTATAATGATAACAACTCTATATTTGCGCACATTTTAATAAAGAAGCGAGCTTATTGTCACCTGACAATATTTAACAGGTAACCTTCGATACAATATCGATGAGCGCATAACAGAATTACAAAAATACAAGAATCCTAAAAAGCTAAAAGTAAATTAAAAGTACTGATTTATGCCCATGAGGAGGCAGTTTGAAAAGGAAAGACGAAGGAAATGGGGAACGAACTGATTACCTACATCTGAGAGAGGTAGTACTGCTTAAGTCGAGTTTTAAAGGATTCTACAGAATATGAGTCCCTTGTGTTAACAGGGAGATCATTCTAAAGCCTTGCAGTATGTACGCTAAAAGAATACGATATCTATCTTTATAATAATAATATCTTACTCGAACAATCCAATATCGAAACAAAACCTAATGTATGCTTCTGCTAAGTATTCAGATCATTCCAATGGCGAATTAAACGTTTTCGCTATTTCACAACAGTCGTTCATTAGCAGTTTTTTACCAAAATTGTATAGTGGCCTTCGAGAAACGTTCGATCAAATTCGTATCGAGATATAATGAATCTATGTAGACAAATTTTGTTTTTAAAAACCCTCTCACAATTTTGTTTTTAAAATTCATAAGGAAGTGAAACGTTTTCCTTGATTGCTTGTGCAATAAAATACTGAATAACTGAACCTAAAATGTACGTTAATCGATTATTTTATTTATATCGATCTTTAGATATGATTTGTTAGAACACCCTCGGGATAGTCACATTAGGATTTAGAGTAATTAATTATTTAACTTTGAAGTTCAGGCAAATTGTTTTTCAGCTACTTTTCTTAAAATCTTGTGGTCTATTAGTGGTAGATAACCATAAAACTGTAAAACCAAAATTTGGTTAATTTAATGTTCCATTTGTTAGTTGCTAATAAATCAAGATTCGAGCTTTTAGGTATTTAACTTTCTTTCGGATTAGGTATACCTAGACATTAATATTATAGTTAGGAGAGACTGTTTAGTTTCATTGTTAAGATTCATATTATAGTTCTTCGCTTCATAAAAGATTCATATTATGGTTCATTTCCATATGTTTCTTAATTTTTTTGGAATAATATTATAATATTAGAGATAACAAATTTTGTGACTGATTGATTTTAAGTCAACATTAAATAATTTGCTGGCATCGCCGAAAACTAAGGCGTCGCCTGTCGCGTCGAAATCGACCATTCATGCTTTAAAACAGAGCAACCGCAATGTAGAGTTGTCTCGCTTCATCGCCGTTTGCGTGGCCCTTTAAAATGTACAACCCACTGCAAATCACCATAATTGCACTAATTGCCGTCGCTTTTAATGGCTTCTGCATTGATTTGAGACGTTATCTTTGTTCGCTTGTTCATTTCAAACGGATGTGCGAAACCACGTGGCTTTGAAAGCTGTTATTGCGTCCCTTTCTCGGAACTTGCCCTTTTACGATCCGACAAAAAACGACCCATTCAAGCCGCCCACGTCCGCGAATGACGCAATGTTTCTCTCGGGGAATGGAGCCCCAATCGCATAGTATTTGTAAACTTACAACGCAATTAGAGAAAGACAAAAAAAACAAGTTGGTTAATTTAAATATGGACAAGTCCACATATAATAAGTAATTTTAAACTACGGGTTGGGATATGGCAGACGAATAAATTTTTTTCGGATAGAGCTTGATAATTTCTAAACTGAATGGTTTTTTTGTTCCGTTGCCACACTGTATGGTTGGACTAAATATTAATTTATTGAAACAAACATACGTAACGTAACAATACTGCGTGCATGCTTAAAAGCAATGCCAGTGCGCTGTGCACATACTAATACTAATATAAGTAAATGTTTACAAAAAAATCCTTTAAAAATACATCTTATGATGTCGAAGAACTAGTAGGTATTAGTTGTCATCTTACTCTATGTTTAACTGAGGAGTCAGCTCTTTCATTAATTACCCATCATGCCTAACATGAAGCTAGATAGATAGAACGGGGGATAGAAACCGAATTGTCAAAAGTAAATTTTAAAAATGTTCTCTTGATGGGTACCATCATAAGTGTGCATTTTACTGTATTCCGCACCAAATGACGGGGTTATATTTCAAGATACTTCGAATACAAATATTATGTAATAAAATCATTAGATTAATAGTAGATATTGAATTGGTTGCATGTACCTACGTATCATAAAACCCAACATGTTGCTTTTGCTTGCGCGATCGCAAACTTTTAACATGTAGGTGTGAAAATTTAACGTTTATCAAATATAACTCTCAGATCCAGATTGGATTATTATACATTATCTCCTTATTGGATTATTATACATTGCATAAAAGTGACGACTTGGATTCTTTGCTTTCAAAATTATAAGATTAGAATATTTGTCAGCATTAAATTCCATTTTATTTTCGGGCGCCCAGTTAGCGAAGCAATTTATGTCGTCTTACATCTTACCTGTATCTGTAAGTGTACGTATTGCGTTATATGTTTTGACGTCGTCCGCAAACATTAAGCAGTATGAATATTTAATGTGTATGAGTAGGTCATTTATAATTAATAAAAATAATATAGTTGACGGATTGGCCCCTTGCGGTACTCCTGACCAAACTTTAACAACGGTAGACTCCGATGACCCATAGCTAATTAGTTGTCACCTATCGCTAAAATAACTCACAAAAAGAATCTCATTAAAGAAGATTTTTCTAAGATAAAGAAAATCGAATTTAAAAACAGCCATGCAGGTATTGTTAAGGGATCTTTATCTTCGTATGTGGCTCCAGAGAACTCAAGACGTGCCCCAGAATTTATTTTTTTACACGATTGTCAGTAAACATTATAAAGACTATTTAATACTAATAATTATTATTATTATCAGTATTAATACATTTCATTAATAGCAGTATTTACAAAGTATAATTAAGATTGTAGAATTATCCTACACCGTAACCCGTTAGGATACAGCATAGCTCCTCACCACTCCCAGGAGCAAACGGGAGAGGAGAGACATTAGATCGACATTCGGTATCATGCGCACATTATGTACGTAAGTTTGAGTTCGCAAAAATCGCAAAGTTTATGGGAGGTGTAATCTCACAGTCTACTGCATCTCACCCAAAAGGCACCGCCAGTCGCCATTTACTATGTCGGGAAATCAAGAATCAAACTGTAATTTCTCAGGTTCTTGAAGCAGACAATTAGATAGCAAGACCTGATAGATTGGTTAAAATAAATACAACAGGAGACCAAAAGGGAAAGGAAGAAGCAGAATTGCTACTGTATCTTACTACTGACAAATCACATACACTTGGGTCCATTTCCACATCATAAAGAGGAAAAAGAAGAATACTTCCGAGGCTTAAAGTAAAAGGCTGTCGTTGGGCGGCCAGTCAACTAACTAATCAAAATGCGCGTTTATATTACCTATCCGTTGTCAAACTAGATTCTTGTCGATCGATATTATCTTTATCTGGCATCGTCTGTATTGAAAACCTTCCATATTAGGTAGACAGTGAACGTGATACCCAAAATAACTTTATCTTTGGCCACGGGGAGACGAAAAAGAAATCGAGTTGATTTATATAAATATATTTGACCGCAAAAGTGTACCGCTCGAAGGAAGACGATGATATAATTTATTTAAAGTTCCTATGGCAACTTTTTGTTTTCAAGTAGGAATTATTTGTAGGTTCGCTAAAATGAATCAAACGAAGGCGCCGCCTGTAAATATATTTCGCGGCCAGAGGCAAATGTTATATAAGGTCGGCGAACCAGGAAATGGGATCACTCTCGCTAAATCCATGCCTTTGAATGAACAAAAATAAAGCCATCGCTTAAAAGTTCGGAAGTTTCTTTGTCTACGTCTGCTAATTGATCATAACTGAAGAGGACATACCTAATACTACAGACCGTTGGTGAGCCGCCAAGTATTCCGTACAACAGGTGATAACTAGAAGGACCAATTAAGCCCCGTGTGATGTTCACACATTGTACGCTTCCTTATATGGGAAAGTCACAACTGAGCATGGATCATTAAAGTGGATTTAACCCGATTTGAAAATAACAACGGCAGTGGTAGCGCACACGCGGCGCGAACTGTGGGCGCGAGCCCCTGCTGGACGCAATCTCATTGGTTGTGGGCTCGTCAAGCCGTTTCGCGCCGCCGGATTGACCTTCGCTATCGTTCCATGAACGCGCACCGACCGATATGACGTCTGAGGCGCTGCCGTTTCGTATTTTTAAAATGGAGACGTCTGTTTCCCGCCAATTTCTATGTATTTTTTTATATCATTTCCCCGTATATTTGAAATACTATAGAAGATTTTTGATTTTACAATGATGAAGTCTCGAGTCGAATACTAGAAGGTTTTAAAAGGTAAGTATAAAATTTAGGAAAAATAAAGTCATTGATTCTACTACTTAAATAAAATAAATCATGACTATGCAACACCAAATGGATTAATCTATCTCTAATAGCACCCTCCTAGGCATTATGACCTATTGTCAGGGTGTCCTGTTTATTAAAATAGGATTACCATTACTCCTATGCGATTGTCGTTATTCTATTGTTATTCACCATGAAGCAATTTTGTAAAAGCTTTTGAATGTACCAACTGAGCCAGTCCTCGTTATATTAGCAAGTTTATTTTCAGGTCACTGCAGCATTACGGGTGAAGCTTCTTTTAAAGCTCGTAAGCTTGTAGTATCAACAAGGACCGCGTTTGCTCTACCAATTGAATACTTAGATAAAAATCGACACCCGTACAAAGCCAGACAAAGAGAATAGTTGTTTTATAATATGTATTAGTGAAATGCCAATGAAATCATTCGAACTTTTTGTACATTCAATGCATGTATTTAACGAGAGTGATCCGGTGAAATATGTCTATGGATTCTCAGGGTATACGTACATTCATTTTATTTTCACAAATCTACCTAGGTACTTAAAACGCCTTGTCTGTCTGACCATCAGTTATGAAAGGCATAGTCATAGAACTCGCTTGCACGTAGCCTACTTAAAAAGCATGTCCCAATTTTCTCGTCCGTTGTTTTTTTTTTGAATGCGTAACACAGAAGAAAATAAAATTAAGTCTATGACTAGGAAATCCACATACAAAAATAATGTATTGATTTCGCGGTTTTTACAATCTACAAGTGGTATTTAATCATTTGCAGCTGCGAAATTTATTATAATCTTGATCGTCATACTGGTCTCTCCCTATCTTTCTATGCCACCCTTATTCACAGACACATTTAATTGAACTGTTGGTAGTAGTTGGTAACTATCCAGTAGGTAATCTAAAATCTTTCCGGGTTGCAAGGTATTAAAATCTGCCAAAATTAGGACAATTAAGCGCCAAAAAATGGATCGAATTTATCTAATCTATTTTAGGGCTTGGCCATTTCGCGAAGTAATACCTTTGGAGGCAATGCTTTGATAAACAAACGCCGCCAGAAAAAGTGTCTACTTTTCCACTTTTTTGAGTCGTCTAACAACAGGCTGGTCAAGTGTCTAGACATTGCATAACAGGTTTTAACTGCCTATTGTATTTGCATGACTGACTCATGTACGTGATTGCATCATCCTTTATTTTACTTAATTATTAGACAAATATTTGCCTTGATTAACATCTACGAAATGGGAAAATGCTGATAAATATACTTTATGAGGTAAGGATTTTTGCCTGTTTTACTTTTGCTTACATATACAAATAAATTCACAATTGCACAATAATTGCACAATTGCATAATCGCACAACAATAGCACAATTATACAATAATTGCACAGTAATACAATTAATTGTTGCTAATATGAATGGCAAAACATGCGAATTGCTATTTTTCGATTCTCAATGCTGCCCAAATAAGATTCTTGGAAGTTTACAAAGATATTTCACATCACAATCTTTCAAGTGTTTGTACGTTTCAAGATCCTGTTTGTATATTTGTTTGCGAGTTGGTTTGCATAAGAGCGACATCGAAATAAAAGCAATTCTCCCGAGTTGCGCTACAGAATAGCAGCAAATATCTGCCAATGAATATCCACTTATACCTACAATATTTATTATGGCTTCTTTAATTTAAAAACAGACGCATAGGTACTTAGTTTACACCGTGACTATTGAAGCGGTAATATACCAACGTTGCCCTTTCATAATTTTTGTCCATGTTGTTTGCTTCTAGATCTTTCCACCATATAAAGCCTAATCATACTGTTTAATTACTATCAATTACATCATTGTCATCATAATACATATAATTTAACATGACTCGCATAAAGCGATATATAATAATCCATTAGTCACAATTCGGAAATGAACATATAATCATAAAACACATAAAATCGTCGAGTCACTCAAGTTATACTTAGGCATCTACCGGTCACGCTTGAGCCATGATGAGATGAAAAAAAGTAAGTTGGTTTTGCTTCCGAATAATAACTTGTACAGTCACTGGTAAATATAATAATGAAAACGGTTATTGAAAAATAAATGACATAAGTCGATTACGAAAACTTAACTGTTTACCTACCGATCTATCAATTTATATATAGTTGCATTATACCATCTAATGAAATCGCGGCTTATCATTTTTGCCTGTTTTACTTTTGCTTACAGATACAAATAATTGCACAATTGCATAGTGCTTGCACAATTGCACAATAATTGCACGAATGCACAATAATTGCACAATCACACAACAAGTGCACAATAATTGCACAGTGATACAATTAATTGCTGCTATTATGTATGGCAAAACATGCGAATTGCTATTTTCCGATTCCAATGCTGCCCAAATAAGATTCTTGGAAGTTTACAAAGATATTTCACATCGCAATCAATCACTAGCCTTTATTTTTTATTTTCTGTAATAACGGGAAATTATCAGTATTAAGATTTCTCTAGATGTACTGCTTTGATGTCCGAACTCAAAAAAGGGATTTTTCGTTATATGATTCTGTCGCCCTGTCCGACTCTGCTTTTTACTAGGTAGGTATACTTGGAACTCAAACTACTGACAAATTCAGAATCCAGATTCACGTTTTCTTCTTTATTCCACATTTCCAAGTTTAATGAAAATAACCTGATAACGTTTCCGCTGTTATCAGGTTATCGGTGCTCTTGTGTATAAGTAGTGTACCTAGTCATAAAATATGTCTGATTTTAAAATGTTGCAGCTTACCTATATTTTGTAATATAAATATAAAGATAATGTAAGGTAAATAATTACAGTGCCAGATATAAAAGATTTGGAATGGCGTATTATTTTCTTTTCAGTTGCTCTTACATCGATCGTATAGTAGCTTTCTCAGACGAAGCTTAGGCGAAGGTCACGGACAACATCAATTCACGAGACGACGCTAATTCCGACAGGTTTAACGCGAAAGCCACGTAATACTATATAGTACCTAATTTACATCATACAACTGAATATCTGAATATAATGATTGTAACGTAGCCTATTATTAGTCGACGTCAATTTACAGAAATAACAAGAATGTTTTTTTATAGTGTCCAATTTATATAGCTTGGGTCCATTAATAGTTTTTTTAAACCAACCTTGGAAGCCCGAGGAATGATGATACACAATTAAATTGATTATTCAAATATGTAAAAGAGGTTATATTTTTTCCGGTTTTAACCGGATCGCTATCTAGGAGTTATTGTACTAATCTGCATTTTTTCTTGAGGAAGACAGCTTTGTTTGCGTTCGTTTTTCCTAAATGTTATATTGTAACGTAACCGTAATATATTGTAAGTAGGTAGCTGACTAAAAATATATAATTAAACTGATACTATGCGAAGTACTGACTATCTCAAAATATTTTAGTTAGGTACGATTTTTTATTTTGGGAAAAATAGATACCAAAAAATAGGTGGTTTGTTGTGATTTTGTTTAAAAACTCAATGGTTTGCTAAGAATTTTGTAGAAAAAATATTTGGAATCACCAATTCAAGCAAGGAATAACGAATGTTAATCTCCTGATATGGAGACGAAAACAGATTGGCTCAATACTATATGCAAATGTCCAATAATTTCTATATATTATTATGTAGGTAGGGACGACAATGTTTATAGTTAAAAGGAGTTTCAAAAAACAAAACAATATAAGAAGATTATCACCACATCTAATTATGAGAGCAGCAACCAGGTCTCAACAGGAACTTGAATGGAGGACAAGGAAGAACTGACAAAATGCAAGACGAAACGACACAAATGCCACAGAAATCTAAGAATGTTAAGAAAGTGGTCTGAAGGACGACAACGCTGATTGAAACTGTGACAAACAGCGATTGAAATTAAAAAAAAATAAAACAATTACTATGGTCTCCTTTACCCTAAATTATTCCTATCTCTTCCAAAATCCCAGTGTTATTTTATTATAAATTTCAGCTTGAAGTTGTTAAATACCGATCGACGAACTTCACATCCTGACCTGCCAAGGAGCAGGTGTTTCTATCCAATGTGTCATGTGTAGAAATACTCTACCATACATTATACAGGAGTGATGACATGAAGTAGGTATTCTTGGCTGGTATAGCCCTTGCTGTTAGTTATTACTGAATATTTTATTGGATCAAGCTGGCGCTTTAAAAGTTTCCTCATTCAATTTTCTTATTAAGAATTTTTTGTCTTTCTTTATAAAAGTAGGTAGACTTTTGATAGTTCATAGCTTACAGTTGCCTAGATCGATGTAAATCTGCTCTAGCTGCTGAATCTGCATCCCCTCATGGCCTTGTTAAAATATCGCAAACACAGCCAACTACATTTTTTGTTTGCTGCTGTATGAAAGCACACAAAAACCGGACCCTGTATATTTTCGTCGCGATAAACCCGTGCAAATCTATACGCTAATCAAATATGTACTTTATTAAATCGTTTCGTGACGCACTCGTCAATTGTTCATGAAAAAAAAACAGAAGAGTTAGACGATTTCAATTAGGTGTTATTGAGTGCCATTTAATTTAAACCCCTTGACGAAAATACGATTGTTATTTTAAAACCAATACACAAGTATCCGACATCTTCTAGTGTGTTTTGAAATGCCGGAATTCAGTAATTTTCCGTTGTAATATTAATCTAAACATTTCCAAAATAAGTGCTTTGAACCCGGACCACGGCATAACCCAAAAGTTCAAGCCCATACGACAGTTAATTTGCAGTTGAAACTTGTAGTAGGGGCTAGAGATACTGCTGACGACACAGTCAGTAGGTATGGAAAAATGTCGTAGGCATACCTTAGGCGATATCGTACTTGAGTTGAGTCCACTTTAGCGTACAAAATGAGATACCGCTTATCAGCATAGCGATAAGTATTGGCAGTCACAGCGTGACAAGTGTCTACATAGTCGTGACTGTCTATTAACTCTGTATTATGCTAATAATTCAAACAGTCGCTCGAATCTCGAGGTCAAGTGTAACTAAGTTGGCGTTTAGAAAGCCATTTTTTTTAAATTGGCTCGATTTTTATGTCGACATATGCTAATACCGCTGAGATACAATGTAGGTACGTACGACTTCATTTTGTTTTAAAGCTACATATAAATTATCGCCTAACGTAGAGAATGATTATGTTAACATTATTTTTTCCATTCATTAGTTTGATTAAAATAAAAACAATTGTTATATCAACAACACTTTCGTATCTATAAAGTATCGAAGGTTATTCTTAGTGAACCCTGAGGACGCAACGCCGATATCACCAAACTATTCCAGCTGCTATCATGGAAGATTTATGGTGCATTATCAAAAGTCCAAAGTACTTCCGTCGGTCCAAATCCGGTTTGAATAAAAAACAGACAATAACAAGCTTGAAATCGAAGACTCGCGATTTTTTTGACATTATAAATAAGATAAAAACGAATTTACCGCGTGCATTTATAAACTTCACGTGGTAAGTTCGTTTTATTTTATGAAATCGAAGACTATCGCGGTTATTTGACATTATAAATAGATACGATTAAACGAATTTACCGCGTGAAGTCTCTCTACTACGTGGAATCTGTAACACAAGATACAGTGAGTGTCGTGTGCATGGCGGATTTTCGAAATTCGCGTGTGCCGAACCCGCTACCCCGCCACCGTTATAATCTATGCAGTAACAGAAACAGTTTGCCGCCTACCCGGAGAACAACGAATGACGACTGACAGCACTTTAGTCTACCCTTGACAACGGCGGTTGCAACATCGCCGAAACGTCGGTTGCTAAAAAACTTCACGCGGTAAATTCGTTTAATCTTATCGTTTAATCTTGTTTATAATAACAAGTTTCCCAATGAAACAACGATAAGTAGATAATATTTTAGTAAGCCAATGTATTCAGAATGACGTCGATCACTTCTTATCTGTGTATATCATACCTTTAATATGATTACTTTATTACTTATTAATCATCGGAATGAAGACTTCATATATCGTTTTTATTACTTGATAAAAAGTCACCTATGTCGGGTAGATTCGAAATAATTTAGATAGCAACAAATTCTACGTAGCATCGGATGTCGCGTTCGGTCAGCGAATTCAATAAACAAAACAGACAACAATTTTATATACTTAGATACCGCGAGGGTGAATACAGAAGCGACGAATATTTGTTGTAAAAATAGCTCTATCTTGTGCCTCGTGATGCAAGACACAACGCCAACGTTTTATGCACGTACGTACTCGTATTTGTAGCATCGAACGAATGGAAGTCCAAATACGCAATGTCTCAACCGGATCCATGTCCTCTCGTTGCCACAGTTCGACTGCTGTCATTTTATTTTATTTCATTTAAGAAATTACAGTGAACATAGAAGAAATAACATTAGTCGTCGTAAATAAATCATACACCGAAAACAATTTTCACTTACTGAGTATACCCTCTCGTAATATTTCATTAAAAAAAAGAAAGAGAGATGAGAAATGAAAAATAGAAGGGAAAAAATCATGCGGTTTTCACTCTGGACTATATTTCCTTCAACTGCCACATTGTAAATAAATACCATAACTTTATTTCGGAAATTTGATACCGCAAACTTCAAATACCCTCTCGTAATATTTAATTTAAAAAAAAAGATAGTGAGGAGGGAAAGGAAGGAGGACAATGAAAATAGAAGGGGAAAAATCATGCGGTTTTCAATCTGGACCATAGTTTCTTCAACTGCCCCCGTTGCAAATAATTACCATAACTTTCTTTCGGGCCTCTTATATCTCAAAATTTAACTCCCTCTTGATGTAGCTTCCCTATTATCTCGCACCTTCCCTAACATTTACAAAATCTTTTGCAAATTTATTAGACTGAACAACATGTTTCTATCCCTAAACAACATATTGTAATGTTACCTATTGTTTTATTTGTTTCAGTGATTTGCATCTACTAATAAAAAAAAACCACCCTGCGACAGCACCTGGCAGAAATCACCCTCTTTGGGTGCTCCAGCCATTAAAGAAATAAGTAGTACGCAATGCAAATATTGACGTTTCTGAGAATTATCGACAAATTTACAAGTAAATATAGAATTTATTTTTTATGACAAATTTGCCGAGCTTTTCTTTCCAACTGTGCTGAAAATGTAGGCAATGAGGTTATCGCATACTTAATATTATTATACGGTAGTCTGGAAAAGATAAGACCGTAGTCTAAATTATTGATTACAAATAAAACGAAAAAGATAGAATATCACTCGATAACGGTAATATCGATCATTCTGAGCAATCTGGTATGACGGAAAAATTGACGTCGATATGTTAAAAAAAGTCACCTTCAATGAATCGCAAATTTTGTATATTATATAATTCTACGTATATATTCAGACACGTAACTTAAAAAAACCAGCAATATATTTTAAAGCAGTTTTATGATTACAGCAGGAAAACGCTATTAATCATGTTAGTCATTGATAAAGATAAGTGGATTAAATGAGGATAACGACTTTCCTTATAGCTTGCATTAGTGGCTCATATTAAAGGTCAAAATAACGGTTCTAGATTGTTATAGTATCCCAGTCAAATTAGTTCGAAAAAGGGGGTAACCTGAAGCGTCCACTACACTCTCGTCCGCATTTCCTTGCCGGAGTACTCGGCGTAATTACCTAAGTACGAGGAGCGTCATTGCACACTTGTTCAACTTTGCGAGAAACTCAGTCGTTCACACGCTGGGCAAGATGAATGACGTGCAAAAAGGCAAATGACCTATCTTAACTATGTGCATACATTTCATACAAAAAAATAAGCGGAGCTAGCCCAGGAAAGTTAGTGACGCACCTTGCAACAATAGATCGCACCCGCAAAACTCTTTTACTATAGAGAACTGAATATACGCGCGTAGATCAATGGGTAAAGCTTAGTCGGCGGGACAAAACCGTGGTTTTTTTTTGTTTAATTATTATTTGTTATCAAAATTTCAGAGAAAAAGTTTGGGTTCAGAAATGGTTATGGAACACGCGACGCACTATTTGGATACTAGGTCCTAATGCAACGGTGCTGGGATATGGATCGATGCGCTTACATCTGTTTCATCCACTACCAAAAAGTTTTTGACCTCGTGAAACACCATAAACTCGTCAAAATCTTGGTGAGAGCTGGCCTCGATTCTAAAGAAGTCTCATTCATTAGAAACTTCTACTGGCAGCAAACAGCGAATGTACGCGTAGAACACGAGATCACAGCTGATGTAGAGACACTTCGGGGAGCGCGGCTAGGATGCATGTTGTCGCCGTTGCTATTCAACGTTTACACTGAAGAAATCTTCGCGGAGGCCCTTGAAGACGCAACCGAAGGGATCGTTGTAAACGGGAGACCCATCAACAACATCCGTTACGCCGATGACACAATTATTGTTGCCAGCTCGATGAAAGACTTGCAACGGCTGCTTATAGCACGTTCTCTTATCGTCGAAAAGGGCCAAAATAGTTCACTTGGTGATACCAATACCGACTTTTAGATAATATTAAACAAGTCTTACTATCTTCAAACCCGTCGGGACACAAGCTGTATAGTGTCTCGATTAACAGATATGACGTCATCAAAATGGCGGCCGCCGCATTTTGAAAACCCTGAATTATATTGAAACTTTCAGTTCTATATACATGTGCAGGGTGTCAAATGAAAGATAATTAAGTGTTCTACAGTAATATCTTTATATGAGACCACCTGAGTAGCGCGGTTATTAACATAATTAAAATTTTGTGAAAATGTAGTATTTTGATTAGTCTCTAAAGTATTCATTTTAGAGAAAAACTATCTATGACAAAAATAATGAAGAATTTATCAGCTTTCCACAAAAAAAACAGTAAATTAATCGGATGAAAATGCCTTAATTACGCCGCAAAGCTCTCCCTTTCCGCGCGGGCGTCGCCCGTCGTTGCAGCATTCTACGGCCGCCGCGCCGACACCTACAAGTTGCCAAATGTACATCGCCGTCGATACTCGATATTATAAATTAGTTCGAATTCAAATCCCGTCAGAGAAAGTTATTCGAATGCCGTAATTTGTGGATTAGGTAAATTACGAAGGAATTGTTATTATTGTTATTAATTGTTTTGGTTTTTCCTATGAATATTGATTATACCGTGATTGTGTTAAATCTGAACGCGACGTTTTTAAATTCGGGCAAAAAATTATGTGGTTTTAATTAAGTTTTTTTTTATTATATGACTTTTATAATTAATGGAGATGAGGAGCCAACTAAAGGAATTTGAAACATTAAAACCCAAAATAGAAACACTACAAAAACAAAACACTGAACTACGTCATAAAGTCGAATACCTCGAATATAAAATGGATGAGAGAGATAAAAAAGAAAATCAAGCAAAATT
>JAOPUG010000376.1:6188059-6198091 GCA_027564375.1 Micropterix facetella | reverse complement strand
AAAAATATATAAATAAATTATAGAGTTATACAACTCTAAAGTTGAAAACTGTCTCAAGTAAGGCACATCGACGGTACCTTATAATGGGCCTTATAAGTAGTGTAGAATATTATTATATACATACATTAGTAGTATTTTTTGGTGATTTTGACTACCAAGTGTAGGAACTCCTATCAACTGGTTTATTAAAAACAAATTCAGAAATATTTCGTCTCAATTTTTTGTGTATGCCCTTTACGGTAACGGGCCACCTTACTGTCTATCGACATTATCTTCTAGGCAGCCGGCTTTTATAACATCACGTGGCAGTACTCAGGCGGTCACCCATCCAAGTAATGACCACGCCCGACGGTGCTAAACTTTGGTGATTTCACGGGAACCAGTGTTTCAACGCGGCTACGGACGTTACTTTAATTATTTTGAGTATTTTATACAGAGGTTTCTATTAAACTGAGAAATTGATTCACGTAGGTATGGAACGAAATAAATCAGATATTATTTAACGGTACCTTTTCGAAACAATATTTTCATGTAACCGTGGCTTATTCCCTAGAATTTGGAAGTGCCAAATCTGGACGGTCTAGAATCAGTATGGCAAAACTGGAAGCGGCAAATCTGGAAACGTCACTCATCTGTCAAATTGCCTTACTTTAAATCTGGAGTTGATAAATTTGGATGCCCCTGTATGCTCGCCCGCGCGGTGTATTTCTCACTTCGCACTCCATCGGTCAACCGCTACTAGCGCAACGTACAAAAAGTTTGCCCACGGCCCACACATACCCACACCGTTCGGGAACTGAGTCGCCGCTGGCGCCACATAAAGTGTTGCTGATCCCCTAATTATAAACCGAAGGAATTTTAGTATGCAGTAGGTTTCTAGTAGTTATCTACATCTATGGCTGAAATTTCGATTGTTGTCATTTGTTATTTTATGCGATGGCAACTTTGATTCGAAGTGACGTTTGCATAGCCGTCTAGTGACGGGCCGTCGCGGTGATACCGTTTCAAATCGGTTAAATTCGTATCTGAGGTCGCTCCGCTTTCGCCGGGCTCCTCGTTTTTTTATTTATTAATGTTTCGACATGATACCGCGCATAGCCACGTGCAGTGTTCTCGTATTATCGATATGGTGCTCCTCCGGCGCGTCGGCGCACCTCCTCGAAGGCATATATTGCGGTAAGGAAAACTGTTATGATGTTTTGGGCGTCAATAGAGAGTCTACGAAGAACGAGATCGCTAGGAAATACAGGCAGCTAGCGCGGCTCTACCACCCGGATCAACACAGAGGCGAAGAGGCGAAAAAGGTAGCAGAAGAAAAGTTCAAAGAGATCGCCACTGCTTACGAGATTTTGAAGGATGAAGAGGAGCGCGCCGATTATGATTACATGCTGGACAATCCGCAGGAGTACTACGCCCATTACTATAGATATTACAGGAGGAGAGTAGCGCCGAAGGTCGACGTGCGCATCGTGATTGCCGTCACAATAACAATCATCTCTCTCATACAATATTATTCGGCGCACGACCGCTACGAAACCGCCATAAAATACTTCATGACGATACCGAAATACAGAAATGCAGCTCTCGAAATCGCCAAATCGGAAACGAAAGACATGCAAAACAAAATAAAAGAAAAATCGAAGAAAATGAATAAAACGCAGCAGAAAGAAGAGATGGAAAAAATAATTCGACGCGTCATCGAAGAGAACATGGATATAAAAGGAACATACGCGAAACCGAGCATAACCGACATTTTATGGATCCAATTGATCGTTCTGCCGTACACGATTTATAAGTACGCTCTGTGGTATGGGAGGTGGTTGTGGAAATTCAACGTGATGAAAGAACCGTACGGCGACGAGGAGAAGCTGCACATAATCCGAAAGAATCTTGGCATGGGACAGCATCAATTCAACGCTTTGGAAGACGACACGAAAGAGCAATATCTCGATGACGAACTGTGGATCTACGACAACTTTTTAAAGTGGAAACAATTACAGGAGGAAGAGTTAAAGAAATCTCTTGCTGAAAATAATAAATATAAGCAATACAGGCGATATTTAAAATCACACGGAGTAGGGCGGATGACATTCGATGATTCTTAATCATCCTAAGGGGCCAATTTCACTGTCCATATTGTGTTTTTTCCATTTTCACTAAAACTATCGTTTATATTTACAAAAAAACAGCAAATTAGTGAAGGAATGGCTTTAATATCTGTCATAATCGTTATGTTGAAACAACTGCATATATTCATAGTAAAGAATCATCAAACTTTATATTATATTTCGGCTATATGTTCACCCTGTAAGTTCAACAATTTTGTAATTTTTTTACTGTGAATTTATTAGGTGTGTCCGTTATAACCACTATGACTTACCATAAAGCCATTTTTCATTAATTTACTAACTCTTTTTTCAGAATTTTCGCTGAGTATTTTCTGTGTAAAAAAGTTTTTATCTAAAATGGGACAAATTCAATACGGCCTTTGAAATCGTTTCTTAAATTAACTTTTTTTAAACAAATTTTTATTCTAAATGAATCTTTATAAATATAAAAGTATGTTATGTTAAAATTGTTTCTTATTTACCCTTCACGCATCAGAATCAGACTATATAGTTACTCATCGCTGACTCACTGACTGATCCCGTAACGCGTAACGGCGAAGACCCTGTTTAGTGGCGGGAGTGACGGTGGTGGGGGGAGGGAGAGGGCTTGTAATGTTCAAAATTCAATCTATTTGACGGACGTCTCAGGTTGCAGGACAACCAACTATAGTCGCCGCATTACAAAATGCTCACTGAGGCCATAAAATTGGACGACCAACCGGCAGGTACCTGTGGTCACTCTCCGTAAGACCATGCAACTACGAAAGAGATCGCATGATTCTAATGGTTCATCGCGAGTGACCACTTTGTAATGCGGCGACTATAGTATAAAATATATTTCAACCACCGAAAAGCATCTCATCTCTGCCAAACAACACATTTCTGCAGGAAAATACTTTTATTATCATTGTCAATTTGTAAATTTTGCATTTTCAGTAGTTTTATTATCATGTTTCAGTTGATTAACGGCTTTTGAATGTCGAATGTTTCTATTATTTTCTGCAACAAAAGAAAAAACTGAATTAATTCAAGAAAGACCCAGACAAAATAAATATTCATTTGAACATCACAACTGATCATACAAAAATTAATAATGCTGAGACAATAGTCTACAAAAACTTGAATCAATTATCAACAAGAAAGACTACTGTCGATAAATTCCATTCATAGCATGAATGGTTATCGATAAAAGATCGTTGACACCTTGACCTGTCCTACCAGGGGGCACATTATATATGTGCAGGATAGGAAGACCCGTTCCTAGAATGGTCAGGATATTAAAGCACAGGCATAAAAGTCAATAATGGAAATGTGGGTCAAGGAGAGTAATGTTCTTATTTTCTAGCATTTTGCTAATTTATTGAGTACCGTCTTAATGATCAACTATATATTTTTTTATTTAATATTTTTATTTGCAGCTGTCAATACAAAAATATAGACAGATAAACACAAAATTATAAATTGCAACTGAAAATGTACAAAAACTAATAGAAAGTAAGTAGACAACTAAGTAATAGAAAGAGACTGTAATAAAACTACAAACTCTGCAAATTAGGGGTATCCTTAGGATATCTCTTAATCTGGTTTTCAGGATACACCTATTATTGGTAAAATCATTTAGAGTAATTAAAATAAAAAAACAAAATGAAATAAATCAATATCAAAATAATCAGTATCAAATATTACAATAAAAAAGAAATTTACAAAATCAAATTAATAGGTAATAATAATAACCAAATTAACAATAATAACAATCAAATTCAAAAAAGAAAAATCTAAAAATCTTTGGCTTCTAAGAATCTTCTTTTAACAACAAATTCTTATATCGGTCCTTGAAAATTCCAATTGATTTCGATCGCAATGCCATTCCTTGCAATTCCATACAACTACAGAATAGTAAGAGAAACCGCACTGGAAATGTGTAGTTTTGTCTATCTATCTAGATCAGAGGTACCCAATTTTTTTTGTTTCGTAGCACTTCCCAATATTTTTTATTTTCCGTGGACCCCTTATATTGAATTTTAAACCTTGTTAACTTCAAATGTATTTTTGACAGTTGACACAGTGCTGCTCACTTTGCTAGTGTATACTTGATGATGTACAATTTTAATTCATATCTTTATTGAAATGTACTTAAATTTTGCACGGCGTATGTTCATTTATAAGTGACCACGACCTTGAAGTACAGAGAATTTGAGGAATCCACACATAACTGCACAAGTAGCACCATCTCGCTTGCTCATTTATGTGATCCATCTATCCTACTCGCTTGCAAAGACACCCGTTAAAGCGGCGCTGCTTATTCACACATTTAGTCATGTGCGTTAGCCTCCTCTATCAACTAGTAATGCAGTTTGAGATGATTGTTGATTTCCTTCCACTACACTTATGATGCACGTGTTTGTTTATTGTGATTTATATAAGTTTAAAATACTATGCTGTACACATAATCTGTTTTAGGTATAATAAGGCATTTACGGAATGGCTAAATGTTGATGACTAGCCTAAATGTGGTCCGCTCACATGGTCCACACCATTTATATCTTGTGCTCAACCAATTTTTTTCCTGCTGAAATGGACCCCTTGCAAGTTGATATCAACCCTAGGGGGTCTATATAAATCACATTGGGAACCACTGATCTAGATCATACATTCCTGTAGTTTTCTTGTAAGTATGGTTTTCCCTTATCATTTGCCAGTTGCTCCCATTCTTCCATTGTTACATCGTAATATGCTATAATGTCATATTTCAGTGAGTTATTCCACTTATAATTATACATATTGACCTCCCCACCTGTCGTTCCCCTGCAGTATCTTGTATTGCTAGCGATAATAAATGCGGTGTAACATTTAAATATGGATGGGCCATCTGTTGCTTTCTTTTTGAAATTGCTATTAAAACTACAAGGTTGAATATTTTAATATGATTGTTGCTTTATTCAACAGTACATGTTCCGATTATTTATGGTAACTATGTATTATCAGTTAAATGGCTGCGCAGCTGGCCTAGCAGTAGCCAATCCTCATAACACAATTTTGCAGTACATTGTTGAGTGTTTGTGGCTCTATTTCACTAATAGCTCGATAGGTGTTTTCTATTGTTTGGGGTAACAATGGTCCTTAAAAAATATTTTACATTTTCCCTTACAAAATAGTCCAACGGCGTCAAATCGCAGCTGTTTAATTTCAGCCAAAAAATCTTTTCAACAGCACAGCTCTCACTTAAGGTACGCCACTTCAAGTACATGCTTGACACTTGCCAGGCGGCGATTTCAAACGATATTAGAGAGTCTGTGTACAGCAAAAAAAGATTTTTTTTTTCAATGGCAAAAGATGGTTGATTGCCGTATCATATCTCAGATACAGGCGGTGACCTCACCCTTTAGTATATTTTCACAAAATTCACTTCACTTTAATATTAAGCACCCATCCTCAAAAAAATCAAGTAAATACTCACTTTCCAACGGTGAATATCGACTGACACAATGAATTGGTTGACATCACTTTTGAGGGACTCTGATTTGCTTTGCTGATCGCTTTTCGTAATCGGTTTCACATATGGCAAACCATCGTCATCATCTGTGGAAAGCAACGAAATTGAGACATATTCCGATTTTCAAGAAAGTTTCTGGAACTGGCCACTTACATAATATATAAATAAACATGGAATTCACCAACAGGGTTCGAGCCTATTATAATAGAATAGATCTGGGGGGACTAATGACTGGCTATGGTATTTTTAGGAAAGCTGTGTTGCCGCATGCAAGCATACACCTTACCCTTCGAAGCCATAAAATCTGAAATCACGATTTTAGATTTTTTTTATAAAGGAGTTGATTATTTTCCTAGAAAAACCAGTCGGTTTAGCAGAGCCGGTGTGCACAAGCAACTTTTCTAAGCAGTAACTTTTTTGTCTTTGTCGCTGTCTCTACGGCGAGATTTGGATGATGCGCATACGGAAGCGACAGCAATGCAACTTTATCGTAAAATTTTGCCTTATTCATCCACATGGATTTCAAAGAGACGGTTGTGGTCTGTGCGCTTGTTATAAGAAACCGAAGAAGACAGCGAAAAAGGCAATATTGGGTGCATCCATTATGGAGAGAAAGACTGACATTAGGAAAATTTCATATAATGTTTGGAAAATTGAGCGCTTCCAAATTTTTTTTCGGTATTTTCGAATAAGTATCAAAAGTTTGAATAACTGTTGGCACACCTCTTCCCAAGCATTTAGCATCTATATTCGATTATTCCTTTAGGTTTTTGTTGTACAACAATGGCCTGCTCTCTACTTCGTCAATCAGTCTGTGGTTGTCAATATCACCTTCATATATCGCATATTGTATTTCCGTGTACCGGCTGTCATGGATGGTCGACAGGTTACTGGCTAGACGGCACTTGCATTGCAATTAATAGACGGGCAACAGTTACATCGCCGACCTGTCTCCAAATCCGTGGACAAAAATGTCTTTGGGCTATTGCGTCGCTACATGCGAGCGCTTTCATACAAACCCATAGACTTGATGTGAAAGATAAAATGTTGCGGAGATAAAAAGTGCTCTTAGGGAGACGAAAAAGAGATTTGGCTGCCAGACCACGAGCACCAACTTCATATGAACGGTGAAGCCGTTCCGTGTAACGGGATTTGCAAGATCGTGGTATTTAGGTAGCTTGTACTCTTGGTCTTTTAGGTATTTGATTAGGGCTGTGCATCTGATACGTTTGCTTACGAATCAACATCCAAAAACATCCAAAATCTATTCTAAAGCTTTCTGGATTTTGAGAAGAGTATTGGAGTGGAATGTTTTTTGCCTTTTGATCTATCCTGCACAAAATGTATTGGAGGTTTGGAGGGTACTGTCTAACCCTTATTGGCACGAGCCACTGAGAAGCTAATTACCTGACAAATAACACGAAAGACTTTGTCATGGCTGTTAGTGTACAGGCCTTGATCTAAGGCCGACGCAGCCAGCTAAAATATGTCTATCTGTGCAACGGGTGTTACTACAAAGGCGACATTATAAACTATCCTCTGAATAGCTGCAGAGAGCGAGGTTATTGGGGTCTAGAGTGAATGCTGAAAGCTATTTGAATAAAATTTCAGCATCCCTGGCATCCAGTCATACTACATTATATTCCATCATGAATGCAAAAGTCCCCAACTGTTGTCCAGTAATTCTGACATTGAAGGCCAACAGCATGAGCCATATTATTGATATGATAATCTCCTCGCAAGGGTGGCTTCTTTAAGTCCACTTCGCTCATGGTTGTACTGCCATACCCATATACCAGCGCCATTTTGGCTGGTTCCACCAAGAAACTTTACGGAAGTCTATGCGGACTTGTAAATCATTTGATTCACTACAGCCACTTACTGTGTGGTTCGATATTGGCGGGTCCTTAGAATTGGACATAATCGAGGTTTTGGTTATTCTGGAGTTGGAATAGAGCAGAGAGGGCAGTTTTAGAGCTAGCCCAAAGTTGTGTTTGGATCTGAAGAGGGTGGAGTGGAGGGATTTGAAGAGAAGAGAGTGGACAATATTTAAAAAGATTGAGTGTCGTTTGCGAAGCGAAAAGAGATGAAACGAGCAAGACAGGGACGGCGATATGTCAGGCGCTACCTCCACAATGCAACCCCGCAAGCAAGACCTCAAATCCAATTAGCTGACGCCGCACGAAGCAGCCAGCATCCAGAAAAAGATGGAGAGACATCAGCGGGCGCTGCGGTCGCTGTTGGCCTTTAAAAGAACCCACCCCTGCGGATAAGCAAGCGACACTTTGGATGCCACACTAGATGGCGATGGTTTCATGTAGTATAAATTATATTTATAACTTGTAAATAAATTCCTGCAAATAAATATCGTCTTTGTCTCCGGCGGTGGACTTCATTGTGTAAATCGTACTTCCCCAGATAGCAATAGCTCTGGAAGACCTCGATCTGGCATGCTGTATCAGTTCAGACTTTCACAGATAGCAGTAGATCCGAAAGATCCCAAACTGACATGGCGGGCGACGTGGCAGCCCAGACTGCGATCGACAGCGGTGCACCCTTTTTTAGTCCGGGGAGCAGACCAACTGGTCGGCCGGTTGCGTAGTAGCATGGTGGTGAACTCAATTTTTTTGATTCATCAGATTCCAGAAATTTATCCCTAATATGAGGGTCACATACAAAACACAAAGTCATAAAAATTGCCAACTTTGCAATTTTACTCACCTAATATAACGCTGGCAAATCCATCCCTGACCAAAAACGACAAGTTGTAGATATTCTCGACAGTGCGGCTAAAGTTGCCCGGATCCATGACAAAGTGAAAGTAGCTGATTGGTTGATTTTGGTTGTTCTTGTAGCACTTGTTCAAGTTCTTCTGCAGCCGCTTCACCATCTCGGAGCCTGCCTCCGATTTTTCCAGCCGCTGCACGTCCTCCGGTTCTTTTGCTTCTGTCCTATTCTGTTTCTGTACTTTTTTGCGTTCTTTAGGCTGTTTGCGTTCTGCGGGCGTCGGCGAGAACGTACCATGGAGATATAAATAGGGGGGGATTCTTCTCGGAATGGTGAATGATTCCCAGTACTCCAAGTTGTGTTTCTGTAAAGTTATTTCGATTATCGAACACTTAGATTATGTTTTTAGGGTTGTATTTTTATATGCATAGACAATAAGCAGACTAACTTTACGGCTCTAAATTTTCTGCATACAAAAATGTATCAGAAATTTGAAGTATGACAATACACTGTTAGAAATCTGCAATATCCTGTTTCTCTCCTACATTTTTTCAATATTTCCATACAGAACAATATATACTCATAATTGAAAAATACTCAAATTTTTATTTTTATTGTACTTTTTCATTATATATGCAACTGAATTATGGTACTGGCTCTTGTTTTATATCAGAAACATTATCGGTTTGCATATTTCGAGTAACACTATAAGTCAATAATAATGATCACTTTATTTCAAGTGGTAAAGTGAAGTGTGCAATATTTGCCATTTATAGAAGAGTGCTGGGTCATCGATGAATTCCAAGTGGATCAGACGGTCGCTATTTACGTACTCTTAGTACCTATATGCACTAGTGGCACGCCGCCCAGGTGGTTAACCGCGCAGTTAACCATGGGGCTAGCCATTTTCTGATTTTAATATGCAACCGCTCAATATTGTACGCACTAAACCAACACAAAATCCCAACCGCGGCGGTTGAACGGGAGTTAGCGGCCCGCTTGGCGGCTGGGTCGACAGCGGCACGCCGCTATGGCGGTGAGGAGCCGTTATTCCAACCGTATCAGGCGGCAGGCCGCTTCCGCGAACCGCCTGGGCGGCGTGCCGCTAGTGTATATAAGCTCTTAGGTTCTATCAGACTAGTAAACCGCCCATAATCAACAAAAAAGTCATGCCTAAATTAAGACTCAAACCTCTGAGCAGTTTAGTTTCTCGAGATAAACTAAACCGCAGCTATATCTAACAGTTTCACGGACATCAGAGATTAATATGAAGTATGGATATCTAGCTAACGAGAAAGCCTCAATGATGTCAACTGTTAGAGCGGCTAGATCATACACTAGAGTATAAGAAAGCTAGCAGAGCATTCAGTGGTGTAGTGTAACAGATGGAGGAAGTGAAGAAGAAGCAACTTACGACATGATCGGCTAGCTCATCTGGATCATAGGTGTTCACGTTTCCGCTGATTCCCTCTGAGCATTTGATGACCATGCCAGAAGACGCCAGAAGCACCTTCGAATCCAACAGACCCTCGCCGGGATTGTCAACCCTCTCTTGAACAGCGCCATCAGACAACAGATTCTTCGTTTCTTCGATAACTTTAGCAGTTTTGGTAACCGTTTCCAAGTTTTTGTCTGTGTTTGCTATATCTTCGACTGCTTCATCTAGAAACAGGGTTCGAAAATATCATGATATTCATATAAATA
>JAOPUG010000376.1:6163636-6178306 GCA_027564375.1 Micropterix facetella | reverse complement strand
CGTACAATGGCCCAATCAAGAGGCCAAGTGCGGAAGACAGCCCAGTAAAACTAACTAACTAACTAACTAACTAACTAACCGCTTTATCACATTAGATATACCGTTAACACATCAGCGCAAGCGACTTCGAACCTGATACCAGATGGGAGGTGGGAGGAATCTGATCAGATCTGAGGGCACGAGAGCACCCCACTGGGTTTAAAAATTCCCAGGACCTCTTGGTAAGGAGTCGGACTCTTGCTGACAGTGGCGTAGTTGGATATGTGGATATGTATTCTCACAAGTCTTTACGCTCATCTCGGGGCGATATAACGATAAAGTTCGTTGAACCGCCTAAGGGTGACGGGTTCGCTTGAGTTTGGTCTTAAATGTAACCATGTCGAATGCCGGATTCTCACACACTGGTTTCTCATACAAACTGACATTAACTGGTTTGCTGACGCCAGTTTCTCATAGACGCTGCGATTAAAGACAATCAAAGAGACCGCTGGGTAAGGTAGGATATTACATACATTTATACATATTTACATAACTTGGAATTGATTTTGTCTCCATAAATTTTCAAGGAATAGATTCGTAATATTGCCTGTGTTTGTGGCAAAGAGGATATAATATATGTTTAATCATAGAATCTCTGTTTTGGAACTGTAATTAAAATAAATTTATGTGGTCTTACACTTCTTGAGTCAATATTTGTCAGATTATTTTTCTTATTTATTTTGTAGTGGATCTCAACTGGATATTTAGTGGTTCAATTGAGTAGACGATGTTGAAATGGGGATGTGTTCGCAAAACTTTTTATAGGTGGAGCTAGCGGCGATCGACCCAAGGTGTGAAGTGAGCGATACACCATGCGAAGAAGCATCCGCGCGAAGCCGGGTAGTTCAAAACAATAAGAAATGTTTGAGATCGCCGATACATGATTTTGACGTTTGACACTTACGATGTATTGATGAATCGTATGTCAAAATGTACGATTTGTCTGCCGCCAAGAGCATAATCCAAATGCCGGAACAAATGGCCACGGATTACTTCTCGATCACATGCAGATTAAATGCAGTCCCATAAGTACAGCCCCCCTCTGGGCATTATGCCAGAGAATACATAATACTACTGTATTCTCTGTAATATTATTCCACATATTTTTTTCACAACAATCTAAAGAGGATTAGATTTAAATTGTGCACGGTTGAGTTTTTTTGCTGTGAGCTGGAAGATTTGTGTTGAAATTAAATTTGTAAATACTCTCTAGGGATGACCAAAACATCAAAATAAATGTTGAAATAAAATTGGATCTCCCACAGGATCAAAAAAAGATGAATTAAAATTACGATATGTTAATAATATAGTAATTGCTGCAGGCAGCATCATAATAATGTGTGAGAATTTTATGTCTCAAACAGATGCCCTCTTTGTCTTCTTTGTTTGAGCGTAGTCATTCCATGTAATTCCTAGCGATTTTCATAAATCTTATTCTTTTGGCCCACTGGCATTGTGGTTGCCCTTCGCTGCACCTTTTCCGGGACATCTACATCTTTGCATAAGTAGGGGTTCCAGAGCTGATAGTCATACTCAAGAATAGGTCTCACATATGCCTTATGGATATAAACACTTCTATTGAGAGATGTTGGAAAGCCAATTTCAATATATATATATTTAGTGGCTAAAGGTAATATTTTTCTTTTTATTAATAAGGGAGCACAGTGCGTTTCCCTGTTTACGCTATAAACTGCCATGATATCTCGTTTTTGTAACAAAAATAGGCGGTGAACGTCAGGGGCGCTTCCCCAAAGTAATATTCCGTAGTATTATTTTGTATGAAAATAAGAGTGATATACAACAATTGCTGCCTGTTTTCCCGCTAAAAACTGATGTTAATGTGTTTAAAACGGGTTTTAAATTGAAATCAATAATCTTACCCAAAAAAATTGTAGTATTTACAAAAGTAATATCAACTAAATCCATTTTTATATTTATGTTTACGTCTCTTTTTTTTATTACCTGAATATTACTTTGTGACTGTTTTTGATGGATTCAGAAGCAGTTGATTATTTTTTAACCTATTTTTGCCGCTATCGGCTACATTAAGCGGAATGATTTGTCAAGCAATACTCCAGCAAAGAACAATATACCGAACGACTGTTATTGCTTGCGCGGAGATATCATTCTTACACCAAGCGAATCTCCAACAGAGCGCAATAGACCGAAGTTGTATTATTGCTACTATTGCTTGCACGGTGATATTATTCTTCTTAAAATTGCATGTGACACATATTAACTTTTTTTGTTTTTTTTGTAAAATCATATGAAAAAACGAAAAGAATGAAAAATATGACCATCACATTTCAATCATTTATTTCGTACGTCTTACCAATATAGTTTCGAGTTGTTTGCCCGTATAGATTCCAAGAAAAAATGCAAAATACAAAGAGGTGATGACCCCAGATTTTATTTATTTTTATTCAGAAAAAAATTAAAATATTGAAATTTTGCATGTACTAAATATTAAAAAAATAGCTACAAAACTCATATTTTCTTTTTTGTTTAAATGCATGCGGGAGTCACTTAAATTTGATTGCAAAATGTCAGTTTTTCACTGTTTGAGAGAAGTAGTAACCTTAAGATTATCGTTAATCGAGCCTTCTAAAGTATGGAGATTTTTATTTTGGAATAAGCGACTCGTATCATCTGCATTGAGCAGTGTGTTAACTTGGTGGTGTCATTGAGGTTCCAATATCATTTATGAACAATATGCAGAGTAATGTTTCAAGTGTGGAGCCCTGGAGTACTTCACAGGCTATTAATTTTTGGGTTGATTTAAAGTCATTGTGCTGTCAATATGTTATAGCTGCTAACTCGTAAAAAAATCTTGGCATTTCTCCTCAACATCATCAGACGACAAATACTTCATGTATAAATTTCAGATTGGCTGAAATTGGACAAGAAGTTGGTAGTAGAATAATTGATCTGTATTTCGTAAGAGAACGCAATGGGAAGAGAGAGATCAAACTGCTCAATATGCTGCTCTTTATTAAGTCAACACTTTGGAAGGTAAGCTTTTGTGTAATTTAATATTTCGTAATAGCAATATTTCTTAAAATATATTCTTAATGATGGACTTTTCATTAAAAAAAACTATTACACACTGATATAGTGTAAAAATCCTGCTAAACTCTGTGAACTAATTATGATTGTTGTAAATCACACCAAACGAGATCACAAAGATCTTTCCACTTTCAATTCGTAAAAACTAACTCAGCACGTAATAGATTCTTACATTGGACTTGCCACTCTTACAACACCAAATTTTCCGACGTCGATGTGTTTTCATTCTCCATTGGTGTGCATTTAAATCAGCAATTGTTAAAATACTACAAACTTTGAAAAATTTTGAGTGAAATGATTATCCATATATATCGATTATCTATTATGTTCTTATTAATAGAACTTTTACCTCAGGAGTGTACCTAACACCCTCTATCATACATATAATATTGTTTATTTATTGGGTGCTTATTCTATGTATTAATATATATTACAATTTATTTGTATTTTTATACTAATTATATTACAATCTTTATATCCTCTCATTGTTTAACAATTGTTATTATAATGCACACCATATAAATTAATTACTGTATTATATGTAGGAAAATATTATATACATTTGATACCCCTAGAAACTAGCCAATTATCCTACTCACTCATTTAATTTATTATTTTAATCGATTCCCTGGTCACTCCCACACATTCCTCTCCCCCACCTGGTAAATATTTTTTTTTTTAAATAACTTCTAATTTAACACTATTAACAATATAATAACAGATATACTATCCTTTTCTTAATTTTAAAAATAATTAGTTCGCACAATTTTGATTTGATTATCTTTGAAATTTTGTATAAGCACATATTGTAACTGTTTGTATCCTAATTAAAAAATATTTAAAAAATCCTTAAGGTGGCCAAATGTGATACCAGAAATCAGTACATAACCCACTCGTCTCCATATTTAAAAAGATCCCAAAATGAATATGGATTCCCAAATCACAGATACTTTTTTTTCCTTAGGTCTGCAATCGGTCGCAGCATTATAGACCATAATCAGATGTGTTATAGAGCTGAAGGCGTGTAAGATGACTCCTCTTGAAAGAGTTGGTGAAGAAATGTATTTATTCACAACAATAGGCAGCATCACCTTACATCTAATTCGTTGCCTATTATGGGTGCATTAATCTAAGAATAAAAACAATAATAAACTAAAGATTTTTAAACTATATTAAACAATATTACCGTATCCTTGAAATTACTGGGATCGACCTTAAATAAATCAAAGTGTGATTTACGGCTTGCATGACATTTAAAAGACGAATAACTCGAGCAACCTGGATAATGTTAGTGCGAGCAAGTGACCTAGCGAGAAGTTTATTCTCTTGTAAGTGTACATCGGGTTACAACCATTCCATTCTATTCCCAAAATGAAATTGGTACCATATAAGAATGGATGATACCCACACCGTTTTTACTAGAGAGAGAAACCTTTAAAAAGTTTCTGCACTTTTTCTAGAATGGATATATAGTCATTATCTGACGGACTCCAAATCGTTGCATTCAATTCCATATGATTCCTCTCAGTGGATTTAAATGAGTGCATATTACTCGCGCATCTCTAATCTGCTTCAAACTGCGCTAGACGAAGCCTAATAGCTTAAAAAATGCCTCCGCCAACGAAGCCGCGTGATTGCGAAATGTCAAACTCGAATCAAAAATCACCCCCAGGCCCTACAATTACAATTTATGCCGCACGGTCCAATAATAGACTATGTCAATAGCCCGCTGAAATAGTCACTAGACCCTACGTTACGGGTTCTCATCAGTTCGGTTCAGTTCTTTATTTCATAATACTAATAAGACATAGAAAATGACAACATTTAAGTACCTACTTTATTACTATTGATATGATCATAAAGTAAATAAACTAAATTAGGTGTAAGAGAAAAAATTACATCTACGGTTTCCCAGTCTTAAATACGTGCATTTCACACAGTGTTATCATTAAACATATAGTTATATGAAATATCCATAAATTTAAACATATAGTTATATGAAATAAAAACTGTCATTAGACATGAGAGTATGTAATTCAAATGTAATCATCTTTATTAAAATGTAAATAAAATAGTCAATTGGAATGAACTAGTAAACTATACACGCCGAATACACATGGGTGAATCAACTTTTAAGGCACTCTTTTTGTGTCCTCGTCTGAATTGTGTAATACAAAAAATTGGCAGCGTAAAATATCAGGTCTTGCTATGCTATTTGGAAATTAGACCTTCTTATTATAAAATGAACAAACTAATTTATACTTTATCAATAAAATATTATAAAATATGGTACATAATGCAGCGGAACAAAATTCACTGTGATATAAAAAAAAATGTCCTCACACAATGATGGCTAGACAATTTGTGAATCACCTCCATAATTTTGTATGAACGACCATATTTATTAACAACTCTTTTACAAATAATATAATAAACGTTTACCTAAAGTATATTCTTTAATTTTTTACAGTAAAATGTATTTATTTAGCGAATCTAACTTGTCCCCAAGATCTAGTTAGGAATCAATTCTACTGCGTTACCGTTCAAAATTATCCCAATACAAAATGGTGGCGCTGCTTAGGCGTCGCTAAAGGTCTATCTTGTCTCTTTTGTACCATCCGATTCGTGCTCGACTGATTGTTCGATTAAAAGAATTATATTAAAGTTAAGCATAAAAATATTCCCAAAGTAACGCTGTGGAATTAAAATTAATATTTTCTGTTATAATTAGCATTAAGAATAATAAGTTGTTACACACAATGACTACATGAAAGATCTAATAAATAATTGCCTACTTAGTATTGTGTAATTATTGATTTATTTATTAAAACAACGTTCTTTAAAATTGTAACACAGGGGAATGTTTTGAGACAATAATGTATATTTCCCCCATAACCTCAAAAAATTAAGATTAAAGGCCTGTGTATAACAATATCATAATATTTTTTAATTTTTGCTTAATGTATTTCATTTTATATTCAGACGAGGACACAAAAAGAGTACCTTAAAAGTTAATTCACCCACATATAAATTAATAGGTGATGATACTAAAATGGGATGCTCAAAATTATGTTCAATTTAAAAAAAATATATGAAAATAGAAGTCATATTTTCTAGTTGCAATTTTATAATAAAAAAATAAGATAAATAATAATAAAAATAGTTAATCATAGTCAACGAATAGAGAAATAGTATTGTAGCAACACTACATAGTCAGGGACAAGCAGACGAGCAACATGACCGCCCCACACAAAACATCTGAGCACTGCGGAACACACGTAGCGATGGCAGTCTTTATATGAGAATCTGCGAAGTACGAGCGAGACAACGCTATACAAAGGACAAAGACGGAAACAGTCGAGCCGAGACGAATCTCCAATAATAGAATTACCAGAAAGAAAAGGAAAGGAAAATGGCTGGCGAAGAACAACTAAGGCAATTCATAGTCCCAGAAAAAAACTGCGAGATAACATCACTGATAATTCAACATTCGAGGGAATCAAGAAGACGGGTGACGCGTACGATGATCCTCATCAACCATCACAGCGTACTGGCAATGGCGCGACGAAGCGGCAATATTTGTACGCTCGGATACAAGCGAGCGAGAGCGGAAAAGGCAGCGATATAATGCAGACAGTGGTGTAGCGGAATGCACACCTGTCGGCTCTCCTAGCAGCGGGTATAAATATGCGCGGGTCAATGAAATGTGATATCATTTTTAATCAAATCGATACCTACTTACGACATAGCTTCGCCCTGCTTATACATTTATAATTATTTAATACAGTAAAAAGTACGGAGAATATTATTTGCGGGATTTTATTGCAACACAAGAAAACACTCGCGAAATGGAGGCATTACGATCGTGTCCATGGTACCTCATAACTCGTTCACAAAAATATTAAATAGCGGCGGACCCAGGTCTGACCCGAGAATATCAATTTCAGATGATAGGAAAGGTGACTGGGAAATCCCTACAGGATAAGAACAAAGTAATGAATAATTTTAAGTTAAAACTTTTTACTTTATTTACTTACAGACATTATTTGGAAAAGAAGCCGATAAACTGGAACACGCAAACGAGACCACCTATTACATTATTGAAAAGGAGGCTTTGGTGAGTTGATCAAAACATATGCTGAGTTCCTCTGTCTAACGTCCAGACTATGCCTAAGGTCGTGTTCATATTGAGAGTTCACGATGCGATGCGACAGACATTCATCCGAAAACAGTAGATGATATAGGCAATCACTTAAACATAATAATATTATTTATTATTATCACAGTCGTGTATTTTATTTTATTGTAGGTGTATCACATATCAACAAAAATTATCAACACTGCTTTTTCATCTCCAATTTATCAAGTCTAATGGGAATAGTAGCATCCCAGTGCCAACTTTTGGTCTACAGATTATCTGGAAAGTAGGATCTTTGGTTTATTGAACATGGTTAATCGTAAGAGTCTTTTAACTGTAAAGTTGTTCAAAAGCCCAACAACCAGAAATTCCTTTTCCCAAATCTCAATATTCCGGACTTAATCTCGCTGACCGGTTTCCTTGGAGGCTCTGCATTTTCTTATTTTTAGTTCACCACACTACATCTTTGAAGTATTTTAATAATATATTAGACATTAAATATAAATAAATAACATTTCTTTATGCTTTTATTTGTGACAAATATTTTTAAATCTACTTTAGAACTGGTGACAGCCTAGTTAGGCTAGATTGTATCAAAATTTTAATTTTACATTGTTCATTATGGAACAAATATTTTTGATTTGATTTGTTATGTGGGGCCAGGCATATCAGAACAGGCTGAGCGATTTCATAGACGCATACATAGTCGCATCGCGTTGAGCGCTCTGGATATGAACACGGCCTTACGCTGCCTCAACCACCAAATAAACGATTTAAGTAATCTTCTACCTGTTATCACTTAGCTGACAGCATCGCCCAAACACAATATTTCTTTCCTTTATTGAGCAGTTATGTACATTCTGAGCTGTATTTTATTAGCAATGCATGTATTTAATGATTAAACATGTCACATAGTCATATCTAAAGTATGAGGTTGCTACTCACCGACGGTATAGTGATCGTTTGGGTGAACCAGGCATACATACCACCTATTGGCTACCTCTAATATTCATATTTTTTTGATTTTTAAGGTAAATAAATACATCAGCGTCCCGAAAGATAAGGGTTCTCTTAATTGTGCAGCCTTCAATGCTGGAATTATCGAAGCTGTGCTCACTAAAAGCGGATTTGTAAGTATTATTATTTTTTTAGTATTTCAATATAAGAATATATTCAGCAAAACATCAGACACGTTTGGTAAATCGGAAGATGTGTTGTGTTCATTTAATAAAGTCGGCTACCAAAAATCTCTGAAATTATATTGAGACTTATGGCTATCACTAGTGCTATATCTAAATGTCAAGATGATCAATGTCGTGTGATAATAATATTATGATGAAGCAGACTCAGGTGGTCTGTGAGTTTCATTGCAGCTCCATTTGTATTTATTTATAAATTTAATTTTCCCACTAGGTTTTTGATTGTATGATTTCTATTTGTTTCAGCCGGCTAAAGTGGTGGCCCATTGGCATAAAGGTACGACATATGTGGTCAAATTCGACGACACAGTCATCGCTAGAGACAAAATGTTGGAAGAAAGATAGAAGTAGAATGTCCTTTATCACATTAGCGCTTATTCGATATTTATTTTAAATATTTCTAAAAGAAGTAAATCTCGATGCTATGTTAATCTTAAGTTACTTTTAACAAATATATATAAATTCTCCATATCCGTATCGTCATATTTAATTTAGTGTGTTGCCAAAAATATGCATAAAGGTTACCTCCGGTTTGTGTGATTGTTAGGGGTAGTAATTCAACATAGGTTATTTCTTTATCCGCTTATCTCCTAACGTTTCCTTGTCATTTCATCAATTTCGTATATACACCGGCTAATCCATACGGAGCGGCACGGATTGTCTCAGGGTTTCTCTTCGCACAATGGGGACGTCAATGGTCTCTCGTGGGACGATACAGGTCCGTCTGCTACGCCTCAGAAGCCAGCTGCCCCTCGGGCGACGCTCTCAGCCCTTGTTTTCCTCTGCTTTGTGATTCATAGAAAGTTGTTCATTTTCGCACTACTCTTCTCATAATTTGACTGCTGTTTGCATTGTATTTTTGAGCACATTCAAGTTGTCTCCATTTTTAAAGTATACTTATATCCTTTGTATATCCGATTGTAAACACAGTACGATTATTGAGCTTTATGGTGTGTGTGTCCACCAAGCTTGTAAATATCTTGCGATATTATTTCAATAAAAAAGAACTCGTAGTAGTCAGTATAATTTTGGAGGAGGTAGCTGATTTCTTCCGGGTAGAGGAGTGGGTTTCAGAACCTGAGTGCACCCAAAATGACCCATCACTAGTCTGTACCCAAAATCGTATCAATAACATTTCATTAAAAAAAAAAACCCACCTGTTGTAACCTGAAAAGCCATTTATTGTATCATCTGAACACTGTTGTCACTCGATAAAGGTTTATTTCGAAAATATAGAGATGGCACAATATTATCCCGCTTTGCCCAGAAATTTGTTGAGAAATGCGAATTTACTTAACAATACATGAATATTACACCCAACGTTTCAGCCCGTTAGGAGTTATGCAAAGTGTTAATGGACGAGTCCATCTATTGTTGTCAATCTTAAAAGGCCTGACACATTTTGTATGCAAATTGTGACATTTTGATGGATTTTCTTGCATAAAGTATAAAGAACTTCAATAAAAATATTATATAAATGGATGAATCTATCCTTGATGTAGACGTCTTTGGAAGTAGATTTTTATTTTTTTGTGGCGGGACAGGTTGTTGTGACCGCTTTAACTGCTCGGCGGTTTTCCACAGGGAGTAGTCGTCCTTTTCAGTTGCTGTAAGATTCTAGGTGCCTTTTACATCAGTCTATAATTTTTTCTACTTCACTTTTTGCAAGTCAAAGGTGTTATTTGGTTTGAATTATTTAAGATTTTTTGTACCCAACACGTCTCCTATTTGACTTTTTAATTTTCCAATCAGACTCTTCTTGTCCTTCGTGTCGGTCCTTCATCTTAAACGTAATTTATCCATATTCATGGATCATATCATTTGCAATTTATTTATCTATTTTGCCCGGGGTAGATGGCAGTTAGCACTAATTTTTTTAGTATTTGTACCAGCTTTTTTTTGGAAGCCAACGCCGGTACCCGAGCCATTGCCTAAAATTTAACAACACTCGCATGAATAAAACACATTCTTTTTGTCTAGCCGCATATTTTAATTCAAGAAATCACATGAGAGAGAACATTATTCTAAGCAGGTAACGTATCTGCCAATCCTGTTAATAAATATAAATAGTTTTACATGAATTTGGCAGGTCTGTCGCGGTATGAAATTTGTCCTGTCCTGAACTCGCGCTCCTGCCTCTGTTTATCCTTCTTGAGGATGTAAGCGAATATGCCCATTGGCACCACCACTAACAGTAAGCCCATTTTTGAAGTTTTCGGGGTCGGCTTGAAGTAGTCCAGCTGGGTCGCCTGCATCGCCTCGAATCGCAGAATAGCGGGATCAAACTGAAAACAATCGCCGCCATTAATGCAGCTTTAGCCAGGCCTCTAGAGCAGTGTGTCTACTTAAGGGTTCTAAGAATTCCCCCTCCGCAACTTGTTAGGCAAAAATTAATTTCTTCCAATGACTTTAAGACTCAAATGAGAGATGAATACCCATCGGTAGTTGAAAAAGCTATTATGAACCTTATATTACCCCATTTTTTTTACATAATTTTTTACTTGCGAAAAAACATATTTCTAAGAAGATTGGATAACTTCCCGGATTTAAGAGTTAAACGTCAGACATAAAGATCTTGTTGATACAGCTAAAGAACAGTATAAGAAAAATATCTTAAAAGAAATGCTTAAAATTAATATAATTGACACTGAACCATTTTAAAATGATTAAGTTCAGAACTATTTTTGGGCGGCAACTTCACAGTATTCCACGAGTACTGGCAAATGCACAGCGGCGGTATTATGCTTAGTATCCGTTTCAATCCAATCGCGACGCATGCTGGAACTGGAAACTGAGGACGAAGTGATGCGTGTGAAGATTAATTTCTATCACACTATGTACAATGTGTTTTTAGTGTACTTCCCGCTTGGATGTAGCGATAGTGTATACCTAGTATTTTTTAAAAATAAGTTAGAAAGTCTATTTTTAGTGGTAAGTTAGAAAATATTTTAATATTAGGGGATTTTATTTTATATTCAGCTACAAAACTGACAAAAGACCATTAACAGTATTTCATCCCTCTATGTCACATGCAACAGTTCAACAGAGTCGAAAATCCACATGGTAGAATTTTGGAATTGGTACTGTCGAACGGTGTTAAGGTGAATGTTACGGAAACTACCACGGAGTTAGTCCGCCGCGGTAATATACACCCACCATTAAACATAACATTAACATTCACTGGACGAGACCGGTATTCATTTACACAACATTTAACCCAAAACTCCATGGGACAGTAGGTACTCTACATGACTTCAGTAGTACATGGGACTACCGAAAAATAAACTGACATGTTTAATAACTTATTAGATAAAAATCGATGGGATGAGTGTGAGTGCTTTTATGCTCTAATTTAGGACTGTCTGTAAACAAGTGTCCCACTTAAAACGGATACGGGTGACACGAGCAGATACACATATCGCACCTGGCTTCATATCTGATATCATCTGAGATCTTAAATCAGTCATATTACCATAAACTCTGGTAAACACTTCTTACAGCAGTGGCGATATGGCAAAAGCTTTCACCAAATACTTTTCGTCCATATATATAGATAAACCTGGGATGGGTCCCAGGACGAGGCCGGTATATCAGCAAATACCTGGAACGACAGTGTTGATGTTCCGGAACTCATTGTCGTAGATGTCGCTTGTGCCTTCAATAAGTTAAAGCCTAAACAGTCCATTGGTCCGGATGCTACTACTTCATACATATTAAAGGCATTTAGATCTATTTAGGTTGAATCCTTACGACACTTTTTTAATTTATGTATCTCTAGTGTGATCTATCTGTCACGATGGAAAATTAGCAGGGTCATCAATAAGTCAGGGGGGAAATCTGAAGTGGAGAATTACAGAACAGTGGCGCAAATTAAGTCTATTATCGACACATACCTATATATATAGGGAAGCGAAAGTTATCAGATGCTCAGCATGGTTTTCGCCCAGGACGTTCCATGAAAAACCTCTTAGTGTTCACTGTATAAGTGGTGGAACAATTTGACACACAGAGTGGTTGTCAGGTAGACGTAGCCTATTTTGACTTTCGAAAAGCATTCGACCGGGTCGATAATGACATATTGCTGGCAACAGTGGGATGTTGTAATAATAATAATAATAAACTCTTTATTATATTCACACAAACTCCTGCAGTTTTTCGCCAGTTACCTCAGAGACTGCCAACAATTTGTTAAATGTGCGACATCAACATCAGATCTGTACTTTACACAATCTGAGGTTAGCCAGGGATCAAATCTGGGCCCACGACTGTTTAATATGCTCGTGAATATGTTGCCAGATGTGGTTACCAATACTAACTGCCTGATTTTCGCAGATGACCTGAAGTTAATCGTATGAACGGGCAGTATAGAATCCTGTGCATTACTGTAGGATGATATAGATATGGTATATTTTTGGAGTATAAACCACAAGCTATACTTCAATATGGAAAAATGTTCAATCATGACATACTCGCGAGGTGATTCCTCGTTTCTTTATAGTTATGACATTGATGGCAAGGCACTATCACGAGTGAATCAAACAAGGGACCTAGAAGTGACCTTTGACTCATGGTTGACTCAAAGTCTTACAACATGCTAGGTTTTGTATTGAGGAACTTGACAGTTTAACAACGCATTGGTCATGTGCCTCCTATTCAACTCTCTAATTAGGAGCAGGTTAAAAGTCAACGTGGCAATATGGGAGTCCTTTTGAAAGTGCTTGCACATATGCATACTGGAGAGGGCGAAGAAACACTTTCTGAGGTTCCTGTACTTTAAGCAGTTTGGATGTTATCCTTTCCTGTACCCTACCGCATTTATTCTAGGGATGGTTGGTTACAACTCACTAAGCATAAGAAGAGATTGGTCAGCAATCTGCCACATATATCAACTGCTTATGGGAATTCGTTGATAATCTGATCATCCTTTGAAGAATCGGTCTACTTGTACCCACCTATTACTGCCGTGCAAGGACTCACGTATTATTCGCATTACCGTGAGTTTGAACTAACATCGTTCAGATGGTGCGGACGCTTCAAACCTTAAATCCACTTTGTTGGCTGAGTCAGAATTGGATATTCAGACAGTGAACTTATCACAGCTACAACGGTAATGGCATTTCTTAGCATCCAAGGAATTAGGTAAATATATATTATATAGTATAACAGTTCTCTAAAAAGTAGTACCTAGTAATAACAAGAAAGGTCAGATAATAATTGTATATTTTTATAATATAGTCTAGGATAATATTGATTTGGAAATTGTCTGTAATGTTAATTATATTTTGGCAAATAAAAAAATCAGATCAGATCAGTGTGAATTGCCACTGATCAGTGATGACATAGGCACCAAAATGTGGTCGCTCACTATGGGCCTCATAATAAGGCTCAAGGTCACCCAAAGGACAATGGAGAGAGCTATACCCGGAGTTTTCCTACGAGGTCGAATCAGAAATGAGGAGATCCGCAGAACCAAGGACACCAGCATAGCTCAAAGAATTGCAAAACTCAAGTGGTAGTGGGCAGGGCACATCGTTCGTAGAACCGACAACCCCTGGAGCATAAAGTTTCTTGAGTGGCGATCGCGTAGTGGAAGACGCAACGTGGGCAGGCCTCCCACAGTTGTCATTATCAACTGCTGCGGGCGAACCCGGCCACCCCGAAGCGTTTCAACGATCTTGTCGTTATATTACCCCGGAAACACAGAGATTTGAGGACAAAAGCAATCTATGTACTAAGCTCCATCTCAGACCGTAAGAAACCTACTCCTTACTGCGGGGTACTGGGTATTTTCAATTCGTCCCTCTTTAGGGAGGCTGCTGGATAGGTGTTGAGCCGTTGGCCGTTGGCCACATCTGTATTTGCCTCATTGTAAATATACTGTGTCTTATTTTAAATATACTGTTCTTGATTCAATTGTAAATACAATGTTCTTTGTTTGTATATAACTTAGGATTATATCAATGTGTGTTAGCTTGTAAGATTTTTGTTATTCGGATATACCTCAACATGTTAGCTTATAAGACCTAGGATTAATATTTACAACGTATTTTATATCTAGTATTTTTTTTAGTCAATAAATGGGTCACTAGAAGCGGAACGGAGGGGGTGGTCTGCGCTCATCCCCCGTGCATTTACCCTTCTGGTACGCGCAGGGTTGTCGTTGCATGACATCCCGGGTAGACAAGACGACCATAGTCGTTATAACTACCCGGGCGGTGGTCGGGGTTT
>JAOPUG010000376.1:6147965-6163536 GCA_027564375.1 Micropterix facetella | reverse complement strand
ACTTTCGGAAAATAGTCAACGCTACTAAAAACTATCCCATAGGTACACATTTATTCAATTTGGGTTAGTAAGTGGCGAATATTATGTAGGTACTTTGTAGCCTTGAATCATCACCTTCCGCTACCTCCGCGGTTCTGGCTTAGCAAGGACCTGAATAGTGTATGTTTTTTAATTTTTTAAAATTACACGAATTTTTTCCATTTAGAGTTATTAATTTATATAGAAATTATTTTTTTTTGCTATAGTCGCCGCGGTACAAACTGATGACCCGAGCCTTAAATCCTTAAAATTATGCTCTTTCGCACTTGCATGGCATTACGGAGCATGACTTACTTCTGTAAAGTAGGCAGTATTTTTATCTACAAGCTACCATCCCTCAGCTCACCGACTTTTATGGCCCGAGTCGTCATTTCATACTGTGGCGACTATATTGTTTAGTTTCTTTCCCATTTTTAAAAATAAAATACCCACCTACTATAATACAATTGCCACGTTTGCAATATCGGATAAGATAGGCAAAACATTCGTCATTTCGTACTGTGGCGAATAGATTGTTTAGTTTCTTTTCAATTTGTAAAAATAAGATTACCTCCACCAGTATCTCCAAATAATACAATTGCCATTTTGCAATATCGGATAGGATAGGCGAAACATTCTCAAGACTGCCTAAACCGACATACCCGGCTGGTGACAGTTTCGGAAAATGTTGCCATAATCCGATTTTTAATTAGAAAATATTTCGCCATAGTCACGTCTCGCTGGTCAGTCTATATCTGGCGGAGTGAGGATTTCGCAGATACGTGGTCGGCAGGCTGCGACTTTGGTAGGCCTGCTTGTATGATGCTATTTTAGAAGACCTGATATTCTCGGCTGATGTCGCCAGCAAGAGAATTCGAGTCGAGATCGATGACTCCCAATTGGTCGAGGTGCATGTGGACAAGAATTAGCAGATTGCCATCGAACATAAATTTTTCACTTCCACCGTAGTGTGTGGTGCAAAGAACCTGCCTATATAAACGGTGTCAATATTTTTCACATTCAATATATTGTTAAAAGTATACACAAAATTGTACCACAAATAACCCACCTATAATCCAACCAAATTTGCCCAAAAATTGATAATCAGCCCAAATAAATCACATAATTTTTAAAATCAGTACAGTTATTCCTCAAGCTACATACGAATCACTGAGAGCGGGAGGTGAACCAGGGATGGAGGGTGTTGAAATGTCTCTTTCTTCAGTTTCTTGTAGATATGTCCAAAGCCTAGGATTCTTATGATTAGGATACCTCCGAAGCCATAGGATTAGCGTTAGACTACTTGAAATTTCAAAATGACTTAAGTACCTACTTAAATGTTGTCAATTTTCTACACCTGATTGGTATTAAGAAATATAGAACTAAACTGAACTGGACTAAACTGAACATGAACTTTCCTATAAATAAGATTCTTTTCCTTTTTACTATAGGTTTAACACTTTAGCAGTAACAGGGGGTTTCAGTTAATAAAAAAGTAGACGTCGAAAAACTTCTAAAATACTACGATATCAGCAGAGATTGCGATGCTCAGCAGTTCTACAAGGAAGTTCTAGAGGGATCACACCAAGATTTCGAAGAAGTTCGCCGGCAATATGATGATGAGGAGCCAATAGTTTAAAAATTTAGTGTCATTCACTCATTCATTTGATGATGTATCGCTTTGGAAAAAACGCTCACTTTTTGTTTTCATATTCTGAAGAAATTCATTGTCCTTGATTTTTAATTTTTGGTCTAATAATAAACGTTAAACTTAATAACAGACTGCCGTTGGTTTTATTTCGTTATAACGCTCAGGCCACTTTTTATACACAAAAATATGTCTCCTGAAAAAAAGTTATTTTGTTGATGTATCACTCTGAGAAAATGGTCCTCATATTAGTCAAATTCTTATAAATGTAAGTCTACATATAGTTCTCAGTAGTTTAAAGGAAGTCCATAAGTCATCTGTCGGTGAAGCTTTGTGTTTGGTTTTAACATTATCGCATTTTGCCATAAGCTTCGTAATATCGCAGTCATCCACAGGCGCAGCTGATGCTTATTGCGAATTATATTAAACGGCGCATGATTGTCATAAAGCTCCGTAATTAACCTATTGAATAACTGGACTTTATTATTAATAGGAAGTTCTGTGTATACTAGGTTGTTTCACTAACTAAATTATAGTACTAGCTAATATCATCAAATCTTTTTTTTATGTATTATAAAATAACAAAGTAAGTACATAATATCAAAAGAGTCAGTAACAGAACCCAAAATCAGCATACCGAGATACGGGCCTTAAACCCAATTGGGTATGAGGATAAACTGTTTCGCAACAGGATGTACTCAATCTCTCTAATTTTAATGGTAAAACCATGTAAAAAAGTTATTGAAATAAATAAATAAATAAAACAAATATGGTATGCCATTCGGACTCATCGTATGCGTCTTGCAATAGTACATTATAATCGATGCGATTTCGGTCTCTGACACGTAGAAATGATGGTGTTTCGAGCTTCGAATTTTATAAGATAAGTGCACTGATCATTTGTAGAATAGACCGACCATTAGAAAATATATTATTGAGATAGGTTGACAGCGCACCCAACGCGCTTAACAATGATACTAAACTTTAATTTTAATGACGTTTAAAAAATAGGTGGAATTGGTGACTCTTTTTTATTTGTTGAGGTAAAACGTTAATGTTTTTGCTGAACACTATACTTGCTCTGGTTTTTTTGCCGCCAGAGTAATAGAGGAGCTTATCGCAGCATTTAGGCCCCGAGTAGTTGAGTGATTTACCCAAGGTTCTTGTATGAGGGCCAGGTCTACTTCTCCATTTAGTATGCAACGCTCCGCCACTGCACTAGCGGCAATAGCATAGTGGAAGCTGATCTAGAGAACCCTCGCAGAATCCCCTGTGTTCGTCATCACTGATTTATGGGAGTGGAGAGTCTGTCGTAGTCTTTTCCCTTTCCAAAGGTGGTCGCGGCCGTTCACGTTCGGATTGGGATGAGACTTGCGTTTTCCCAGGTTTATTCCCCATTTCCCTAGGCGCTCCTCTGTTCCCAGCAAATTTATTCCGAATAGGCCGATTTACCTGTTCTTGTTCCTTGCGGGTGGGAGTAGGTGTTTGTTCTCCTTGGTAGAGGAGAACGGGTTTGCACTGTTTTCTGGGGGATTTGCTGACTCACCCTTAATTTTGAAAGTCATTTTTCCGAATCCATGCGTGACCCTACAGTCAGTTTTTCGAAGCATCTCCACCAATTAACATAAGTAGTTAATTTTGATAAAATCCCGTTGCGACTAAAAGGGACCGCAACTCCGGGATGGGATCGCATGTGAAAGTGATTCTTTTCCAGTTGTTTCACCTAATGAATAGGCGACCGTTATCCTCCTACCCTCACAAATGACTGCCACCCGTAGTGTTTGAATAGCCGAACCAATTCAATTACATCCTCGTACATGTTCATACTGAATGGCTGTTTTAATTTGCGCACTGCCACGTTTCAGCAAAGCTCTACAGGAAGTGGCTTGGAGTGGTTTTTTTGTCAACGTATTTAAATCACTACCATTTGTATTCTGATGTGCTAACCAACTAGCCTGAGCGCTTAAAATAAGCGATAACCTTATAGTGAATATTTGACATTGACAGAAAAAGAGATGAACCAACGAAGCACAACTATTTGAATGAAGATGTGTTTGGTATCAAATCTTTGGCCTCGTTAAAATGGATTATATAAATAAATTGAATGACTCATACGATATAAAAATGAGCTTCTTAAACTTGCGAACTAGCCTACGTTAGCTGCATACGTGAACAGTAAGCATATTGTAACGCTTTTTGGTGAACAAACCCGCCCTGGAATAATGCCTCGACACTGCACCTCAAAACACTGAATTAAATTAAAAAGACAATTCGACTTCAAATATCGCGTTTTATTATTGTAAAACAGTTCCTATTGTCTTAAAAGTAGGATTGACAAGACACGTTAAATCGAGGGGTCGACACGTGATCCTGGTGTCGCAGAGTAGGACGAGGATTCCTCTTTCGCCAAGCCACAACGACGAGCCCGTTCTGCCAATCTTGGATCCGGGGTATGGGTACCTCATCTCGTTTTGTTGCTGAATAGACATGGGCGCGCACGTCGTGGGTATCGAAGGGGGCGAAGAACCTGCGCATCGAGGTTCAACGGTTCAGACATTCCTTAGCATGCTGATGCGAAATGCGAATGGCAAAGTGCTTTTCCTTGCTGTTCGTCGCACCAGAGGATTAATTCTTGGGAAGAACAGTTGTTGCCGCTCTGTCTAGTATGATCTATCGCCGAAGGTGGTTCTCAAAAACCCTTCAATCAGAGAAACATCAGAACTTACGTTTTTCACATGATTCCTGTAATAAGCACAAGACAGAATAGTAGGTTCATTGGGAATTCATTCATTGTTTGATTTTGGTCTGTCCGATCACCCCCGGTGCGCGTGTGTGCATGGTCGTCAAACAGCAGAATACGTCATTTGGAGTTGCCCTATACTTACGGCTGCACGGGATAAATTACTATGTGAGGTTGGCGCATGTGTTGGGCGTTTACCTTTATAGTGCCCTGACCTTGTTGGCTGCAGGCCGTGCGTTTCTAGGATTTGTGGAGCATTGGGTGTCCCTCTGGGAGGACATGAGGCTTCGGGGTACCCTTGTGATAGTCCCCCCCTCCCCTCCTTGCTGTCATGATATCGGGGGCCACTTCCAGCCCGAAGTACCCATTGTTGTGTGCGTCCTCCAAACCGCCCCTGGGGGGGCATCTCCTGCCTGAGGATATTAGATAGGCCTTCCCCCCGTGGACGCCCCGTGACCCACAATTTTGTAGACACCTCCCTCACCTGGTTGGCCACGTCTGCTTTTGCCTCATTGTAAATATACTGATTCTTCTTTTAAATTTACTGTTATTATTCTTTGTTTGTATATAACCTTGGATTATATTAATATGTGTTTGCTCGTAAGATTTTTGTTATTTGGATATACCTCTAAATGATACATTGTAAAACCTAGGACTAATATTTACAATGTGTTTTATATCTAGTATTTTAAGTCAATAAATGGGTCACTCGAGGCGGAACGGAGGGCTGGTACGTGCGGGGTTGTTGTTGACATGATATCCCGGGTAGACAAGACGACCATAGTCGTTATAACTACCCGGGCGGTGATTGAGGTTTCTGCCCTCGCCTACCGCCTTGAGGCTCTTAAAGTAAGGTGTTGAGCCGCGAGTCGGGCCAACCATGTACAGAGTTTGGCCATTAGGACCCAAGCTGCATGACCCCTTTAGACCCCAAAAGGGCAGGCCTCCCACAAGGTGGACCGAGGATCTGGTAAGGGTCGCGGGAACGAGCTGGATGAGGATAGTGCGGGACCGATCGTCATAGAGATCCTTTCTTGGGAGGCCTTTCTCCAGCAGATCTAGCAATAAATTTGCTAGATCAAGCATTTGCAAGACAATGCCGTAGCCTGCTTAAGTCTGCATAAGATCAATATATTTCAACTGGCTAGAAGAGTATGACAAGGCGATACAATCTCTCCAAAGTTTTTTAGTGGGTTTTAGTAAACGTTTGACATTGACAGAGAGCGATTGTCAAATCTTAAATTCGCCGACAATTGGTTCTCTCCTCCGATTGAAGAAATGATGTCAATGATTGAAAAACTAAAGGAAAGATCCTGAAAAGTTCGATTAAAGATGAACATCTCAAAGACGAAAATTATGGCCAACCTTGAAATAGAGCAGAGGGGGGGGTAAAATAAAAAAATTAAAATCGCATATGTTAAAAACGGTGAGAGATTCAATTCTGATATATGCAATTTGTGAGAAGACGCATTACTACAAATAAAAATCCCCCCTCGCTCCCACTATTTCAGAGGCTAACAATGTATTTAAAAAACCAAATCGGACTACATTTGACAAAGTTTGGCCTGGAAAGGCCGCATGAATTTAAGAAAAATACTGCTCCTCGTGTTATATTGAAGGAGTCTTCTTGCGACACTGTCAGAAAAAACCACACACCCCATGGCCTTCCTCTCCCAGCAATTTGAACAGCGACTGCAAGTCTATAGACTGGATCCCAGTAAATCATCACGTCATTAGCACGATCAAATGCAGTGCGAAGTGATCTCCAACCTTAAAATGTCATAATGCGTGCATATTCAAAATGCCAATTGCCTGGTGTAGGCGACACGGTTTGCCGACTTAGATTATGAAAGGTGTGAAGTGAGCGACGCGCGTACGAGTGAACATCGGCTAGACACTATAACAGTTGGACGACACTGTTACAGTGCTGCCAGGCGACTGGCACCATTTTCCAGCAATAGTGCTGTTAAAAACCGAAAAAAGTCTACCACACAAGCTAAAATATCTAACACTTTCCACACCTCTAATATTAATGATTCTAAGTAAAGATTTAGGAAATTGCCAATTTTCATTCTTACCAGTATTTGGTTGGAAAAATGGAATATCTACTTGGCAACACTGTCCGTCCATGGAACTGCCAACTGGAACGTTTTATTTCTTCTCTCAGCTATTTTATACTAATTTATCTATGTTCTCCCTCACACCTCACATGTCAGGCTTCGGGGGTGGGTGCGCTTCACTTCACTTCTATTTTTTTGGAATTTGTTTATTAATTCCTACAGTTTATTATAATAGACCACCATTACAAAATTGGTTTTACATCTTAATGTTCCGTCTTTCGGTTTCGGAAGAAATAAAATTAGGTGTTAGATTTAACTTGTGAAGATTGCATCTAATAATTTAAAAAAAATAATTATGAAAATCGCACACATTTTAACATCACACCTGCGTTGTTAGTAAAATTAATACAAAATAAAAAGTAGGAAAAACTCACTCAAAAATGAGAAAACATGAAAAAAAACGTGATGTAAAAGTACCTGTTTACCTGACTGAGGAATCATAAAAATCACAAAAAAAATATATAAAATTACCTAACAAAATAATTGTCAGGAAACCTAAAAACAAAAAATATTGATTTTTCACATTATTCATGAAGATAATTTCGTTCTCGCGAACACCACGAGAGCGGATGCCGCGAACTGTTAAATCGTATACAATCGACGTGACTTAAACTTTTTAAAAAGTTATAAAATGCAATATTCACAAGTCAATACTATTTTCAACATATTTTGGAGTTAATTCACCACCAAAAAATCTTCACAATAGATACGGTGAAATTCTATACACTGGCCTTCCTCTTAAATGAGCCTATAAGCAAATAATTTTATTACTATTGAACAGTTTGGGCATGGTTGACAGTAGTAAACCTGAAGATCACAGTATGCGGCGATTATGGGTGATGGTATCTTTGTGAAGAAATTTTAATATAATAGCAAGATAAGCAGGATTTATTATAATTGTACTGCTAAATCAACAATGTCAAATGAGAGGCTGGTTGCAATTTTTAAAGATTACGTAAACATTACCATGGCGCCTCCTTTGGCCTGTTCGTACGGGCTCTGTGACATTTTTAGAAATTGGTGACGCATAGCAGCTCTGCGGGATGCTTCCTCCTTAATAACTCTCACTTCATTTTCGCTCAAACCGTAATTAACCATCTTTCATGAAAAATATTGCGCCCCAAAATTCGAAAATCACGACATGGAACTAAAATCGAAACGTCAAACGTCAAAAAAAAATTGAGGTTAGGTTCAGTGTTACCACTTTCCGGTAATTTCTTTCTCATGCAGTATTATAATATTTAATTATTTATTTCCTAGTTTAAAAAATAAATAAATTTTAAGATTAAGGTTTAATAGAAAAATATCAATTTTAATACTTTCGAGGATTTTTTCTATTTTATTTCCGAAGTCAAGGTTAGATAAATCCTAGAAATCACGTGATATCTCTCAATGTATGATGTTGTCAGTTTACCAAAAATATATGGTAACGAACTATAAATATAAACGATTATGAACTAATAAACGAACTTATAGTGGGAGAGGTCACTTAAAAGGGATGCACCTGGCCTTTATAAACAAAATTAAATAAGGTACCTAGGTACAATAAATGTATCACGATAATAATGTACGGCAACGACAGAGTGGCATAACTGCAGGTGAATGTTTTGATTTACAACGTTGTGGTCAACTCCACCTATTATATTTTACCCCTTGTTGGCGGTGAGTTGATGTGCATCGACAGACTTCATTTTTTTTTAAAAAGGCTAAGCTACGCAATTATCTTAGATCCCTGACATTCCCTCTAGTGACACCCTCAACTAAAACGCCCGCAGCTGGTATTTGGGCGCGCGCGGGCACGCGCGAATTTTGAAGTTCCTCCATGCACACAATTCTTACTGTCTCGTTTCGTATATGCATTCGGTTCCACGTACTGGAGGGATTGAAACCTTCTTCTCTTGAAATTATGGGTTCTTTTTCTATTAATTTACGGATCGTACGGTGGAAATAGAATTGTTCTTTGGATAGCACAATGGGATTACTTCTTAGCCGACTTTTATATTTCGGGTGGTTTGACCCCCCCCCCCCCTCCTGTCCTTGCTACGCCTCTGACTTCGCCAAGAGAGCCTGAAATGGACCAGTTAAATTATTATTGTAGATCGGACAGCATTTGGCTGCGATATATACAAGCAATACCTATTTGTAGCAAATTTATTGGCGCCTGGGTTATGGACATCGACTTTGCGAAGTGTCTTTCTATCCGGCATTCAGCTCGCTACTGGACAAAACCGCAGAAGGGCAAAGTCGCCAATGAAAAATAGAATCATTCAATGTTTTTGAGGGGTTACAAGCACCCTCAGTTTTCCATAAAATAATAACATGCCAAAAATGGGTTTTTGTCAAATTATCGCATAAAGAAAACGAAATTCGGAAAAATAGGACGAGGAGTTCTTATATAAAAAGATTATCAATAAATATATACAAATATGAACTTTTTAAAAAGAAATGACCAAGCGTGCGCCGGCATCAAAATTACACTTAGAAAGTAACAATTTCAAAAGCGAAAGCTAGGTACTTAAACCTAACTCGAACCTTGAAAAAATATTTTTGTTATAGTAGAACACTTATTTTAGGGTTTTTTTATGAAAACTATAGGTACCTATCTCCTACTAATATATCGACAGAACATACCGAAGTTTTTAAGGTCGGCGTACGAGTACCGCCGTTCTGGGCGGAAGAACCGGAAATTTGGTTCGCCCAAGTTGAGGGACAATTCGCCATTTCTGGAATCACCAGCGACTTTACAAAATTTAATTACGAAATTGGCCACCTCGACAATTAGCACTCCAGGGAAGTCAACGATATTATAATGAAACCTCCGCGGATAATACGTATAAAAAGCTGAAGGCAGAATTAATTAAAAGAAATAAAGAAAACAAGAAAATAAAATAAAACAACTTTTGATGCAAGAAGAGCTTGGAGACCGCAAACCTTCTCAGTTTCTTCGACTCCTTAAATCGCTAGCAGGTGTCGACGTTCCAGAGGATTTTTTGAGGACTATTTGGGTTAGTCGTCTTCCGCCCGGCATCCAAACAGTGTGTACTTGCCGGTCAACCGACTGCAGCTTCTATCGAAGACTTGGCCGACTTAGCCGATAGAGTCAATGATCTTGCTTCATCAGCGCAAAGGGTCGGTCCGTCAGCGAGGCAGTCCCCAGCTCTCTTCTCAGCGACCTTACGAGGGAAGTAGCTGAACTACGGAGGCAGTTCCAGAACCTGGCGTCGTCCGGAAACAGCAGATCACATTCCCGTCCTGCACGAGACCAGGGCAATACTGCGAGGCAGCGATCGCAGTCAAATTACCGCAAATTTCTGCTTTGTTGGTACCATAGCAAGTTTGGAAAGGATGCGAAGAAGTGCATCGGCCCCTGCGATTTCAAGTCGGAAAACTCAAAGGGCGGTCGATAATAGCGACCGACGATTGCCCTTCGTCAACTACTGGCCGCCTGTTCGTCACTGAGCGATCTTCGAAGACGCAATTTTTAGTCGATAGCGGAAGCGACATTTGCGGCTACCCACGGTCAGCGCTGCATGATCTCGCACCCGGACGGAGTATAACTTGTGTGCTGCAAACGGTTCTAATATTGCTACCTTCGGTTATGTATGCGAATTTAGATTTAGATATTGGCTTACGTAGAATCTTTGTATGGCATTTTGTAGTAGCGGACGTAACAAAACCGACAATTGGCGTAGATTTTCTGAATTTTACAACCTTGTAGTAGATTGTCGCAATCAGCGTTTATTAGATAAATTGACATATCTAACAGCCATTTCCACTGTAGCTAATTGTGAAAATGTATTGTATGTAAAAGTCGTGACTGGGGAAATACGGTATCACAAAATTCTCAACGAATTTCCTGAGATTACTCGACCAGCCGGTGGGACCACCACACTGCACCACACAACACAGTACACCACATACGTACGACACCAGACACCCCAGTTGCCTCATCTCGCCGTCGCCTAGCCCCAGACAAACTAAAAATTGCCCAAAAAGAGTTCCAATCTATGCTGGCCAATGGGACAAGATGAATTTACAGAGGATTTTAATGACTTTTGGAGAGTTAAGGAAGAGAAGATGGTCTAAACACAATAGGAGCTGGATTTTGAGGGCCGTAAGGTCCGAAACGAAATTAGGATAATTATTGTTAAGTGGGAAGTTAAAGAAAACGTGGTCAGCAGAGTAGACTGCATGACCGCAATCACACAGGGGGGAAGGGAGGACGTGACTCTTATGAAGGTGTACGGAGGTGCAGTTGTGGCCAATGCACAATCTGCTGATGACTGCAACCTCTTTGCGGCTAAGTGGCTAAAGTTGAAACCATGGTTTCTGTGCTATCCCCGACTGCAAGGTGGAATACATTTTCGCCTTGTTCTTGGATGACAGGTGCCACCTCTGTGCCCATTTTGGCGAGAGCTTGCTTTCAAGCGTGGGGAAGAGGTCAGAGTGGGGCAGGCGAATGCAGCTAGCATCGCCGAGCGTACAAGCTGCATTCACCAGGATGTCCGCCCTCTCATTTCCCTTAATCTCCGAGTAACCTGGGACCCAGCATAGGATCATCCGAAAGCCGACCGACTCCAAAGTGAAGCATTTAATGCGTATCTCATTCTCGATGTGGGATTGCTTATTGTTTATGAAGGGAAATCTTATTTTTTTGGACAAGACTGAGTGAGTCTGTGAAAATGATGGTTTTAACTAATTGGGTGCTTCGATATACTCCAATGATTTTAGAACCGCCATGCTCTCAGCTGTATAGATTGACGCCGCGCTTGGCAGCTGGACCATAATATTATGGTCGATGTTGTGGTGATTAACGGCGGCCCCGACATTGTGTCCTTCGTCCGTTTTAAACCCGTCCGTGAAGATATAGCTCCAATCCGGCTAATTTCTGGAAATGAGGGCGTTGCATAGGCAGGAAGTTGTCAACCTGGGGGTCATCACGATCGCGTTTTTGAAGGGGTGACTGGTGAAATACTTCAGGGGTCCTCAGCTTTGCCTCCATTGGGAGAAAAAAATGGGTGGGACCGTGTAGCGATGGATCAGTGAGGAGTGACGATTAAGCTGCCGGTGGCTTTTACAGAGTAGGGGCAATTTGACGGTAGGGTTGGCGGCAGTGGATAGCAGAGACGAGAGCATAGTCAATTAGGGGATTAGGGAGTGGGTCAACATGGCTAAGCGTTTCAAATAGAATCTGTCGGCTAGGAATTGGCACCTGAGGTCGACCGGTGGTTCAGAAGCTTCGATCTGAAGAGCGGTGGTAGGGGAGCTCTTTATCGCTCCAAGTATGAGACGAAGCCCTTTAAACTGAAGGGAGTCGAGTTTCCATTGACAAGCCTTGGATAAAGGAAAGGTGATGAAGATGGCGTACTCGATTTGCGACCTAACTAGAGCATTATATAAAAGTCTGACTGTAGTGGGTTGTGAACCCCACCACACTGCGCATTTATAATATTTAGTTTTTTTTCTCCTCGAGAGGTCACCTTGTCAATGTAAGGTGTCCACAGCAGCTTACAGTCGAGGGTGATACCCAAGAAGGTTGCTTGCGAGCTAACCGGGATAGACGTATTATTATACTCTACGGTGATATTGACGTAGATCCTACGCCTGGAGAAGATTACAGCGGTGCTCTTCGGGGAGATATCTCCAAACCGGCATTAAGGAGAAACGAATCCAGGGATGTGATAGCCTTTGACACCTCGGTCGCTGCTGCCTCAAGGACAGGTGATGATCGATATAGTACAATATCGTCGGCGTATCGAAGGACATGGCAGTGACTCAGGACTGCCGTTTCGAGTTCCGCGGTGAACAAATTATAGAGCAGAGAAGACAGGCCGCTTCCTTGGGGGAGACCCTTGAATGCAGAGCGGATAAGAGAGAGAGTGATGAGACTGAATGTTCAGTTTCTTCTCACGGATTATGTGACAAATAAAGTATGCTGTTTTATCGGGGATGCCAATAGCAATAAGTCTCCTCCGTAAGATGGGGATTTGGACGTTGTCGTAAGGAGACTTAACGTTCAAAAAAACATCGACAAGGTATTCTTTTCTTAGTTGAGAGACGTATGTATGTTGTGAGAATGCTGATGTTCTCAAGGTACTATTGCCGTTGCGGAATCCGTATTGGGACTATTCTAATTTCGGAATTTTTGGAAATATTCTAAATACCACTCAATCCGATTTTTTAAGAGGTGTTCATAGATTTTACAAATTGTCGAAGATAATGCAATCGGGCGAACCTGGCAGAGGACTGACTAAACGAATTAGATGAGGGTTTGGGAATATGGATTATTATTTGGCTCCTCCACTCAGGGAGATGCCTGCCTTTACTGAAGAAGAGATTCAGAGGACGCAGAAGGTAATGAAGGCGAAATAAGTTGAAGGCGGAGAATTTAAAATGAATGAATATGGGATGAGGTCTTCTCCAGGCGAACTATCCATGAGTTGTCGAAGGGACGCTTGAAGCTCTACGGGTGAGAATGGGGAGTCTAACGAGTGGGAGTTCCGAGGTGCGGGGCAATGTGGGCCCTGAGACGTTATGATCTGGTTGCTATTGGGACAATACGGAGAAGACAGGTTATCGGCAAATACCTTCGAGAGGGAGTCGGCGATACCATTATGGTTATGGGCGGACCGCCCACGCCTGAATCTTTTGATCATTGTCCACACAGTAGAGGCAGCGAACGTCTCCATCCTTCCCTTTTTTCTGTTTTAAGATCCGTTTGCATCCAGGAGCAGATTTGTTATGAGTTCCACGTGGTAAGTGAAATATTCATACGATAGGCAGCAAAGGAGTTGTTCCGCTCTTGGACCGCTTGTATACATACATTCCGCATACCACCAAGGAGGAGAAGACAGAGCGGGCGAGCGGACTGACGTCTTAGGGATGTGCATGTGGGCGCAATTTTGGATGCATTTGATAAGTGAAGCGTAACATGTATCTTCTCTCCCCTTCATCACTGGAGGTAGAGAGGCGGCCGAGGTATTCTTGAGAAAGAGACTGAAGTCATCAGAGTGACGGTCTACTTTAAAAACGGGGCGTCTGATGGCGAGACTGCCACGGGAGAGAGCGAGGTCGAAGTTAACAATGATTGGGAAGTGATTGCTACGAAAAAAAATTATAACTACAACTACAGAAATGCTTATTTTGTGTGGTATTTTTCAAAGAATTTACACTTGCGACGTAAAGTTTCAGAGAATGCATAAAACCCCCAAAACAATGCATTTTTGAAATTAGATATGGGAAAAATGTTTTTTAAAAAAAATCAACTTAACCTATCGCCTTGGAAATTTTTACGGAGAGTACGGACGAAGATTTTTACAGATTCGGATTCAGTGTAGTGGTTGGATGGCGTTAAAACATCTCATATAAAGGTGATCCATGTAAAGGTGAACATGATCCATGTAGAACAATATGCACCATTATATAACATTTTCCCCCTTATAATAAGATAGGTAATCGATAAGGTCTTTGTCTGATATTTGAACGCAGATATTTACATGACAGAAACATTAGCGAATCATTAGGTATAGATTTGTTTACACTCTATTATGTACCACAAAACATGGTACGACATATCTGTACTAGTGAATTTGCAACTGAAGGTACATTGTAACTTGTTACTTTCGAGAAACGGGGGGTCTCTTGACCGCCGGATTGTCGGCGTAAGTTTAGTCCACCTGGTAAACTGAGGTTTAAATAAAAAATAATTTTCTACCATGCAATTAATAGTTGGCAGCGCCGTCTCTAATCACAGCTGGGCTGGTGGGCGGAAGCTGTAGCAAAACAAATATGGCCGCGTTGGTTTCCGTCAACGGGTTCTAGCTCTTTGTTTATTTCGTTCGCGCCGTTCTCATTTCGTCATTGCGTGGTTTCTCTCGCGGCTGTCGGTCGCGTTGTTTGTCCAGCGTTTTATTCCTTTTCTCAAACGGTCGCATCGGATTCGGCATACATAATAACCAGTCATCGAGTGAGTACATTTTTTTGCGTCTTGCACTACAAATTCAATTATTATTAACTACTTACGTATTTTACAATTTGAGGGTTAATCATTGCATAGTTTTCCTTTGTTTAACGGCATTATCGCTCGTCAGATCTGGTTTTGTAATAATTGAGAGATTATCGTTGTTCTACCTACATTAGTCACACCTAAATAGTATTATTTTCTTGCAAACATTTATTGCATATTCACAGATTTTTATTTTTGTTGTAAATAAAACGTCGCCTTGCTAATTTGATACTTCAGGAAATGACTTGCGTCTTTAGAGGTTTTGAGATCGCGAGGATTTCGTTTTCATGAGAATGTTTTGTTTTGCAGGAAAAATGAAAATTTTAATTATTTTGGCGACCGTGCTGGTCTCTGTTTACGGAGTTTCATTCTTCGACCTCGTCAGGGAAGAATGGCAGAGCTTCAAAGTTTGTATTTCATATTTTTCTGAATATGTTTAGCCCTATCAATGTAGACCTGCGACTGCATTAATTTTTTCTTTTGTTTGATTAGATTGAACACAGAAAAGAGTATGAGAGCGAGACGGAGGAGAAATTCCGTATGAAAATTTTCATGGAAAACAAAAACAAGATTGCTAAACACAATCAGAAGTTTGCCCAGGGACTCGTTAGTTACAAGGCGAATTTGAATAAATACGGCGATATGTTGCATCATGAATTTGTTTCTACGCTCAATGGTTTCAACAAAACCAAGCCGGGGTAAGAAAATCAATATATTTTACGGAAGTCTTCTCTGCACGTCTAGACATATTTTAGCCCGTCTAGCACGTCTGCTCTAAAACAAGGTCACTGGGTTGCGATTGCAAATCGCCATTTGTAAGGCCCTCCGTGGATGCTAGGATAAACCTACCCTGAAACTGGTTTACAACACACTCAAGGAGTCGTCTTCTATTGTACTCGTTCTTGGAAAGGGGGGTTACTTCGGATGCAGCGATTAAGCCTTTGATGAAGGCAGAGAAATCAATCATTAAGGTCATTTCAAGGAAGCCTTCCGCTTCGGCTCTGATTGAATGTAATTTCTATTATTCAGGAAAAACAGTG
>JAOPUG010000376.1:6082255-6100453 GCA_027564375.1 Micropterix facetella | reverse complement strand
GCGCGACAGACTCCATACTAGAAATGTATGGAGAAATTGAGACCCTATTTTCTAGGCTTTATTGTATTCAATCTTATTACAATATTGGAATTCTTTTTATTTTATATTTAAGATATATAATTAAACTTTCGATTATAATACTTTGTAATTAAAATAGAAAATAACTTTTCCAGTGAGGGCTAAAACCCCGCGCCCATTTTTATAGTAATTCTCATGTGTTTTTATATAAAACTACGCAAACTATTGTCAAATTTATTAACTTAACGTGTAAATGAGTTATTCGTTATGCCGAGTTTTTATTTTCACTGCTTTTATTAGCGTAGTTACAGAGAAATCACTAAAACGCTACACCCTAATTTAGGACAATTCGCGTGGCACCCCCTTAACATTGGTTTTATTATTGCGGTTTATAGACATGCAGTATTATTGGGGGGGGGAGAAAACTCAAGTCTCGCCTATCATACGTCTGCATTGTCAGAACGCATTAGTTCACACTTTTTATCCAGTCGCAGTGTTGGCCCCAGTTGAGTCTAGTTTTGGTAACTGTTGCCGCTACAAAGAACTATTCCAATGTGAATCAATTTTCCAAAGATATATGAGATTGTTTGTCGTTACGGTAAAAAAATTATAACGTAATTTTACTCTCCATAGTTAACACCTAGTTTTACTTTCAGCCAATTATAAGTGGAGAATAAAATGGTAAAAACAGTAGATTTTACATGTATGCCTTGGAGGAATAGAAAACCTTTAGAAATGTATAAGTAGTTAGTTTTAACATTTAATATACCTACTATTGTCTATAACCTCCGATTATTACAACTAATTTTATTTCTATAATTTCCCTATTTCTAGACAATTGTCTGATTTAAAATGACTCATGAAACTCGAAGGAATCATGAATGAAATGGAAGAGTAGAGATCGAAAAAGAAAACTCCCAAACAATATGCTAGTCAGCTCAGTTTGGGAGGTATCAAGATGTTTTAACAACTGTTGTCGTCCTATCACCCCGAGATGAATGCAGACATTATGATAAATACAATTCACAGCCAACCTACGCCAGCAAGCCGCCAGAGTCCAACGCCTTACGGCGAGGCACTGGGAATTGTTACCCAGCGGGCAGCCTCACCCCTCTGACTACCATATTTGGATGGATTTCTCCATCCGCCAGTCTGATCACTGATTCGAGGTCACTTGCACGGTCTCTACCTGGCATCCGAAGCGCCTTTTGATAGGTGACATTAGGTCAACTTCTATCCCCGCTGTCATAGAAAACTTATGTTTCCAGACTCCCCTGGTTATTTGCCGATCGAGCAGAGTTGCCAGCTAACCGTCCAGCGCATTAACAACCCAGTTCCACTCGAGGTTTTCCCCCGGTTCTGTACTTCGATTCCAACTGTATACGGCTGCAGTTTACAGACCGCAGGCGGTGGTCACAACGGCCCTATCAGGTTAAGTCCATCTTTGTGGAGGCTACCAGATAGGACCTGAACCGTGAGTTGGGCCAACCAAAGATCACATAAACAGGCCATCACCACCCAAACTGCATGGAACCGTTAGATACTTGGAACATTAGAAACGTATAAGTAGTCGATCTCAGAATGTAATATACCTATCATTGTTTATACCTTCCGATTATCACAACTAATTTAATTTCTATCATTTCCCTATTTTACGAAAATTGTCTGATTTAATATGATTCATGAAACTCGAAGGAGTCATAAGGTAAATGGAAGACTAGCGATCTAAAAATAAAACTCCCAAACAATATGCCAGTCAGCTCAGTGAGGAGTTACTAAACACAGCTGTCGGCAGTCAACTCTCACACATGAAACAAGTGAAATGAAATGCTCGAGTAAATAAACAAACCTAAGCCAAGGTATCTGAAGTTTAAGATATCTAAGTATTAGGTGCAAATGAAAGAAATGTATAGATATTAAATTCCAGTAATTTCAGAGAATTGGTCTCAGTAATTTCGAAGCCACTCACTGATCCTCCAGTATCCGAATCTCAGTTTTATTTCTTTTGTATGTACTCCTATTTTGAAATATTCAATTTTTTTAGTCCAATAGATATGAAAGTGAAATGAATTGTATGTAATATCTGAGAAGCTTACTGCATTGATATCGGCATGTATCTGTCGTAATTCCTCCACGTGACTCATCTTTTCCTGCTGAAGTAGTTCCATTTCTCTCCGGTATTGTGCAAGACATCGTCCTTCCTGGTCCCCAGATCTAACCTCATTTAGGATACTCCTCTTCAATCGCTCCAGGGTTATCGTTTTGTTCCTGACAAAATACAAAATATTTGGTTGATAGATAAATGAAACATTTCTTATATTCTATCACCTTTTTAAGTCTACTCTTTTTTTCAAGTACCTACACAATCTGATGACATCTACAAGGCATATGATAAAGTAAATAGGTGTGTCATGCTTGTAAAACTATACAAGAATGGACACAATAAGGGAGCCCATAGTCACAGTATACAGACAAAAGCTTCTTTTAAGACAAAATTAAAAATGAAGCTAGCGACGTCTCGAAGGGCAACGACAAATCGTAATACGATAACTAGGCAAGTGTACCACAGGCACCATCCGTGCCTTTGAACGAAATACGCAGAAAGAGAAGTCTCAACTTTTGTCATATGGCCGCCACACCCCCAGAAAATGTAACACAGCGCTGAAACGTTCACTCTCCACAAACCTGAGCCCGAGTAACGGCAAACACATGCATTTGTCATTACGTACCCCCCCGTTCACTTCCCTCGCACCCTATCCCCGCCACACCTCGCCACTCGAGAGTGTGCTTACTGTTCTCTCTGTATACTGTATCCTAGTAGAATACTACAAGTAAAATGGAGCATCGACGCCGTTGCGGTGGGTGTTCGGAGGAATACTGAGAGCTTTAATCCAATATATCTGAGCCGAAAGAGATTAGAAATAAGAAGAACTTCAATCTAACTTCAATAGAGACGAACGTTTCAAACTTTTAAAATTGTTCTCCATGACCATCACCGATTGCAAAAACAAGAAGTGTTGTATGCATGGCGGAAATTAATAATTTGCATACGCCGTTCCCCACTGCTATAATCTGCATAATAACAGTAGCAGTATGCCCACTATCCGTAAAATAACAGTGGTCAATAAATGACAGCACTTCAGCCTACCGTGGACAATACTACTTGTAAAATTGTCGAAACAGTAGGTGCTTCAAATTTATTATTATTATTTATAGGAAGGTAGCACAGCTAATCTTGCCTATAGGTAATTTTGAATGTGTGACGGTGTTTGAATACATTCACTGTTTTCAATTTCATCGCACTATCAGGTAGCTTGGGGGCCTAATGGGGCCCATGCAGCTTTGTTATCATGGTCGGCCTGGCTCATGGCCAGCACCTATCCGGCAGCCTTCCCGAAGAGGGACTAACCTGGTGAACCCGCTATCTATGCGGTCAGATCTGGACGAAAACCTTGGGCCGCCCTGGACGGTTGATGTATTGGTCGGTTTACCGGTCTTGTTCATCTGACGAATAACCAGAGGAGTCTGGAAGCGTAATGCGACCTAAGACGATCTGTTTGTCACCCGATCTCGGGCGGTATAAGCCGAGTAAAAGACCCTCAGATCCGCGATATTCCCAAATGACGGAATGCCGTGTACAATACGACAGGTAGAGGTCGCGCAAGCGACTTTGAACTTGGATCTAAACGGGTAGATGGAGTCTGAAATAATTGAATCTGAATAATTGTCTGAATTTTGTAGTTAGGGAGTGAGGCTAGCCCACTGGGCGTAGCTTTGCTTGCCGAGCGCCTCGTTAATAAAACGTTGGTCTCTAACGGGCTGCAGTGGGGTTGGATTGTTTTCGTCAAAATTTTCTGTGTTCATCTCAGGGCGATATAACGATAAAGTTCGTTGAAACGCCTCAGGGTCGCGGGTTCGCTCGCAGGACGAATCTTAATCCACTCTGTTGCTGATGTAAAATTTCTTCTCTCTTTGTCCAACATGCAGGGATGCCTTCACAGATTGTGGGTCTGGTTGAAGCAGAAGATGGATAGTAACGATTCACAATTGTAATGCAATGACCGTTCAATATTTTAAATTTGTTTATGAGATCACCCCTCTCCCGCTTCTTCTCCAGCTTCGAGAGATAACTGTACCGGTGGAAGCCTTTTATAATTTTTGTTGCCCTTCTCTTTACCCCCTCGATCAGTTTTATATATCACAAAATATGGACTCCATATTTAAAAGGACATACATAGGCTTTGTAGGCGCTTAGGAATAGTGCTGGTGTCATTATTTGGAAGACTTTTCGAATGAGATACAGTGTTGTGTTCGCTTTTTTCGACAATAGTTATTAAGGCTTGCTCTACTTTAGTTTGTTAGCTATTGTAACTCCTAAGTCGTTCCGTCAATATATAATTTTTAGATGAAAATTCAGGTGGTAAAATCCATTTCTGTCTTTACAACTGCAATTGTTTTTGATTTCAGACCCGGAGATCGTTGTAGAGAAATAAGTTTCTTTGAAGCTATGCGTTATACTTGCGAGAGCCAAATACAATAGCCATGCGATGCACCAGCTATACTAATAGCATCTGCCTCAAACAGTTTTGGTGCATCCTTCGGTTAAAGTCTCACATCAGCCAGCAATTTTCTTATCTGCCAAGAAAGTGCCCTCGCAGATAATATTAATTTTTTTTTTGTTTCAGTTGAAAAGCCCTAATTCTCTTATTGCCTATTGGCCCACAGCTTTCTGACGATGGCTAAAATTACCTTTTAAGAAAATGTCAGTTTTTGCTTTCTTTACATTATTACATTATTCTTCATCCCTGAAATGAGCGTTGGTTATAATAATATTATAGATGAACCACGCTAAAGAAAACATCCTATGTTTCCAACGGGGTTATGTACTGCACCACCACGGGAGTAACTTGCTTATACGATATAGTACCCGAAGACTCAACTGGGAATCGGATATTACTGCTATAGGTAAATACATAGAAACTGAAGTGATAAAAATCAAAATATATTATAGGATATTCAGCCACTATATTCGCAAGATATCTCCTAAGGACACCAGTGATTCATAAACGAAATAAATAGTACATCAAATCTCATTGAGCGACTGACTGCTTTAGGTATAATATAGATTTCCAATCATGTAGTTCATCTTTTCACTACATCTTCACAACACTAAATCCTCGTAACTAAGGCCTTATTCCTTTGTTGAATATTATTCACTAAGCAGCGATGCAACCTAATTCACTCAGGTTGATAAAATAGATCGTACATATCTTTCAATTCAAGCAGCGCTTGTCTATAATACATGCAATGCTGAATATGGTTCCTGCGTCATACGAAGGGCAGGAGAAGCTAAGATGCGGTCGCCCCAGGCGCCAAGGTCCAGGAGCGCCAAAATCTTTAGGCAGGATTCTGTAAGTGGTCTCCCAGGTGAGCTAGTTATAATATTTATATGGACTGGGAGCCAATAGGTAGAGGTGAGCCACAACGGCTTACCTCTACATATTGCTCCCAGTCCATATACCTATATACATATATCTCCCATACCAGCATCATACACACATCATGTGGTAGAGGTGAGCTACAACGGCTCACCTCTACATATTGCTCCCAGTCCATATATATACATATATCTCCTATACCAGCATCATACATCCATCATGTAATTTCATAACTATGTATTTACAAGTTTCCCAGTCACATCAAAGAGGTTATTGCCATAAATTAATTGAATTATGGAGAGCTCAGGTAGATCAGTCATTTCTATTGGGTACCTAATTAAGACAATTCAATACTCAGCACAAATTATTATTTTCATATACGCGTTTTATATAATTATTGATTTTGTCCACAGGTGCGCCCTTCGCAATCCCCCTTAAACAAGATGCGTCGATTTGACAATAGGAGAGAGATAAACGTATAAACACATTTTTCAAATGTAGAAATCGATTATACCTTATGTCTTTCATGGCTTCTAATTTGTGATATATTTCTCGTTCATTCACGGCTGTCATTTTCTGTAAGCGTATTCACCGCACGTAACGCAAAATAACGAAAATAAACGATCCCAAAAATGCATTCGGCGGAAAGCATATCCTGCGAAAATTCGTAAAAATTCAACACAACAACTGCAACTTCACACCAAACGCACCCGGCAGTCGATCGCCATATTGGAATAGTGAAGTTGCCTGCTATTTGGAAATCTCGAAACACGAATTATTTATGTATTTGTGGATATGTAAAGTTGACGAGTAACTAAAAAATCAAACAAAATTGAACTGTATTTTCCGTATTTTTTTACAGTGTTCTTTCATTGATATATTTTCAAAATAGTTATGTTACTTATTAAATAACCGGTTATTAAAATATTAATTTAGGGTCGTTCTTTCTGCAATCGTTCAAGATTGCAGAATATTGAAAAAAATCGAATTTTATCAGGTTCAATAACCGATATCGACGTATTTAGAAAAATTAAGAAAGTCTCGTAGGCCACCTCATCCCGAGTGATACTGACGGGCACTCTTAGGGTCCGCGATAAATTCGAATACGCATATCCGCTAAACAGGTAGACGCCACGCAAGCGACTGCAAATCAGTAGCTAAACCGAAGGAGAGAGAAATTCATCCAAATATGGGTAGCCAGGGCGCGAGGACACCTCCAAACCGTTAGGTACTGGGTGGCACTTTCCAGTACCTAACGGTTTGGAGTAGGCCTCTGGCGGGCACGTGGCGTAGCAGAGTGTCAAAGGCGTTACGACTCATTCCAGTATGACAAGATGGCAAGTCATTATAACATCCTGCAGCAATTACCACCTATAAACCGACATTTCCGAGGAGGAAATGGATTGACGAGCAGCTGTAGGAGCGGATATAGAGGTGCCTTCCGTAAGCCGACATGAATCTAACCACAATGTAACGTATGGGGATGGTTACCAGGGTCCCTTCCTAGTGTTTATCTGATATCAACCAAGCCGATCGTCTGAGAGCGACCACTCCAGTCTAAATAATTTCCCCCTCTCATTGGGTAAATTAATAGGAAAAACTGGTGTCAAATGGTATTTCCTTCTCAAAAACCTTCGCTGGCGGACTGTCATCCACCTCTCAAGCATTTAAGAAATAGACACATCTTTCTTTCTCCCTTATCTCTTCTCTTTATTTCTTCTAAATCTACCTTTTTATTCTTTAAAATTGTCAAAATCTTTCAGTGGAACTGTCGAAGCATCAGTGTTACTGCCAAATTTATTATCCTAAATCTATCCATCTAACTCCTCTGCCAAATGCTCCTGGGTGCGGCGGCGTCTTACTGCTGCCTGGAATTAAGTGCGCCTTGTGACTCTGGCCGATTGAAATGCGGCTCCGTTGACGCAGTGGGCAGCAGAAAAATATGCTCCGAATATTCGGCAGCAACCTGGTGCCGATGGATAATACATTCTCGGCGCGGCCGATGCCAGGGACTTGCCGTCCCCCGTTACTCACTCTCGGTTGGTAAGTGTATTCCTTCGCTCATACTTCTTAATGTATTTAACCTATTCTACCCCATTTACACCCCCGAACGGGCAACAATGGGGTATTCTAGCATTTTTTGTTGCTATATTTTGAAGACTACTATTAAACGTAAATTTCTGTGCTTTTTTTCCAATGCTCGTATTTCCTAAGATATAAAGTTTCAAATATCTCTCGCAAAGCATGTGTGCCATCAGTTGTTTTCTGAAAACTCAAATGATGATACAGACGAAGGCTCTCTACACTCGCCACTCTTCTCTTTTTATTAGCCATTAAATAATAACAATTTCAGATCTGGTCGATGCGACAGGTTTTATTTGATGAAACATATACATTTAATATTATTTGCTTTGAATCAAGACGATTTAGTCCCATTATATCAGTGACCCTTGGCGGTATTTGTGTAAAAGATCCTGAGTTTAATTGCACTACATTTCGTAGAACCTTACTGCGTTTCAAAACAAAATAACTAGTTATCGTTCGAGTGAGAAATATACTCACCTTTACTGATTGTCAACTGTCCATCGAATGTCAAAACAATGTCTGGTCAAAACGTGCCCGCTGTGTTCACGTGTGTTTTGTTTTTATTGACTACAGATTATTTTCATTAAAATGTCGGGAAACGAAAATGAAAACTCAAATCGAAAGAAGCGAAACCACATATTTAAGAGGAGAGAAAAGCAATCCGACGAGGATGACGCCGCAATTCAGTTTCTCCAAAGCCAGTATGAAACGGTGAGAATTCCTTTTATTTTATTGAATTTTGCCGTCTAAACCGAATTCTGCCCATGGGGTTTCTATAAATTCATAAATTAGGCGGGGTTTCTCTTTTGAGCGCAGCGAACATGAGATAGACCAGATAATTATTATTTTCATATGATACCCTAACATAACCTATGACTTGATCTGGGAGAACACAGGGGCTAAATAAGGGTTGCTTCATCTAAAAATAGGTCATCCGTCAATATTGTGGCCAAAGCAGAAACCCCAGCTTAGCCGATAGTTGGATTGGCTGCAGTATAATATTTCACTGCATCAATTATGAATATTTTTAGATTGCTTAGTATACTTTAACAACCCGAACACGATTAACATAGATTTAAATTACGAAATATGCGTTTTATAATTTAAAAAAAATAATTAAGATTGCACACAGCGACGATTTGTATATATAGCAGTTCGCCATGCACACTCCGGCAGCAGTCGCAAGAACGAAATTATTTTGATGAAAAATGTGTAAAATTGGTAGTTAGTGTTAGTTTTTAGGTTTCCTAGGAATTATTCTATGGTGAAATTATTTTTTTGTGATTTTAATTACTCTTTGATAATCAAAATGGGAACTTTCCTATCTTCTTCGTCTTCTTGTGTTTTCGATGTTTTCTGGCTATTATTTTTTTACGGATAGGCATTTCTGAGTAAGTTTTATTTCCTTATTTTTTAGTGGCTTTGAAATTTGTATGATCTTGATAATTTTTTAACAATTATAAAATGCAATTTTCCTGAGTTAAGTCTCTTTTAAATGCGTACTAGAGAAGTTAAAGTTATAATAAGCCATCAATCTAAACCAAAATATTCATATTGATGCGGTGAAATTCTATACCACAACCTAAGTACGCTTCTTTATATACTGACTTTTTTTTTAGATTGACCCAGGGAAGATTCAGACGTTTCGTGATTTCCCGCTTACGCAGCGTACGCTCCGAGGCCTCAAAGACTGCAATTACATAGTTCCGACTGAAATACAAAAGCATTCAATCGGCTATGCTGTGCAAGGAAAGGATGTACTGGGAGCAGCGAAAACAGGGTCGGGGAAAACAGTTGCTTTCCTCGTTCCGGTCCTCGAGTTGCTTTTCTGCAAGAAATGGACACGTCTTGATGGGTTGGGCGCTCTCATAATATCGCCGACGCGCGAATTGGCTTATCAGATTTATCAGACGCTGCGGAATTTAGGAAGGTATCATGATTTTTCTGCTGGTTTGATTATCGGAGGACAAAATTTGAGATTTGAACGTAAGAGAATGGATCAGTGTAATATTTTGATTTGTACGCCCGGGCGCTTGCTCCAGCACATGGACGAGAACCCATTATTTAAATGCGATAACATGCAAATCCTGATACTGGACGAAGCAGACCGTTGCTTAGACATGGGCTTCGAAATGACTATGAACGCAATCATAGAGAACTTACCGCCCGAGCGCCAGACGTTACTCTTTTCCGCTACGCAAACGAAATCCGTGAAAGATCTGGCACGATTGAGCCTTTCGTTCCCTGTATATGTCGATCCGCATGAAAATTCCGACTCGAGCACCCCGACGAGCTTAAAACAGAGCTATATCGTCTGCGAAATCAACGATAAAGTAGCCACATTATGGTCCTTTATAAAAAACCACTTGAAACAAAAAATAATCGTATTCTTTGCAACGTGCAAACAAGTCAAATACATGTACGATATATTTTGCAAGTTGAGACCGGGAGTGAGCCTCCTCGGTTTATACGGCCGTCTGCACCAGGAAAAACGAGAGAAAATTTACAATGAATTTTGTAAGAAATCAAACGTTGTGCTCTTTGCAACGGATTTAGCATCGCGCGGTCTAGATTTTCCGCTTGTAAATTGGGTTCTGCAATATGACTGCCCGGAGAACGTCGACACATACATACACCGCGTCGGTCGAACCGCCCGAGGCTATGGCGGAAAGGGCGAAGGCCTCCTTATGTTGCTTCCATCCGAAGAAGAAGCAATGACGTCTGAATTGAAATCCCGCAAAATCCCAATAAATCTCATAAAGGTCGATCCGTCGAAATTGACGTCGCCGCAGCGCAAAATGGAGTCAACGCTTGCGGAATTTCCCGAATTAAAGGAGACTGCGCAGCGTGCATTCGTCAGCTATGCAAAATCAATCTTTTTGATGAAAAATAAAAAAGTGTTTGACGTACAGCAGTTGGATACGGAAGCATATGCGAAATCGCTCGGATTGGTCGTTCCGCCGCGCATTCGGTTTTTGCAACGATCTAAAAATAAAAGTAAAAACTTGGAAATGATAAAAGAGAAATTGGTGGAATTAGCTGAAATCGACGACGATATAACCATTGAAAAACCCGCGGTTAAACAGAAGAAAATTGACAAAAAAGAAACGTTGAACTTCGACATAGCGGAAGAAAGCGATGACGATTTAATAACGCTAAAGAGGAGAGACCATAATTTGGAAGACGAATCAGAATCGGAAGAAATTGTTCCGATTGAATCGAAGAAAAGTAAGAAAAGGAAGATTGTAACGAAAGAAGACGTTGCGAAGAAATTGCAACGAAAGAATATAAAGGTGAATTCGAAGATTGGTTTCGACGATGAAGGGCATGCGATTTTGGATGTGAAACGCGATCTACGCTCAGAAGTCGGCCGACTGTACGAAAACGAGGAGACTGGCGGTATAGATATCGAGAAAGCAAAGGAAGTTTTGAGAGAGGAAGACAAGTTCGATAAAGAAGTGTTCAGGCAGAAAATTAAAGCGAAGCACAGGGAGAAGAAATTGAAGATCAAGAACAAAAAGAAAGAAGAAAGGGACGAGTTTGGTTCTGGTTCTGAATCGGATGGATTGGATACGTCTTGGTTGCCGGACCCGGATAAGATCTACGGAAAAGAAGACGATAATAGCAGCCGCTCGGAAAATAACGATAATGACTCAGAAATCGAGACTATTCACAAGCCTAAAGAAAAACTTTTAACAAAAAGGAAAAATATTACAGTAAAAATATCAAAGAAAGAGAAACGGATGAAAGTGGATGATTTTTCAAAATCGTTATCGATTAACGAAGCGGAGCAACTGGCAATGCAATTACTGAAGCATCCAAGTTAGATTCACATATTTTATAATAATTTTTATCATTATTCATCAATATTAAAGTTATAAAAATTAATACATATCTACTAATTCTCTTAAATCAAAAATACATGTCAAAGAATTTTAAGGTCAACCGATTAATTCTATTTTATTAAATATACTTTCTAACTTTATCTTTTAAAAGTAACCAACATATAAAATTTAATATAATTATATCAAAATCTTAATTCAAATGTGCATACATTTTGTACTGTATTTTACATCGCATGGCGCGAGGACCCTAGATTTTAAGCATAAATAGAAAATTTATAAAACTTGTCATCGAAAGTTTGTTACATTGACATACAGCTGTATAAATATAACAGCCTATCACTGTCATTTTCCTTATGCTATATGGCCGATTTGGGCTTTTCTCCAACGTTCATCCAATCCTTGGGAGTTTTTAAAATCTCCATTAATTCAGCCTCTTTTGAATTAGGCTTTGGTTCATGCATGTATTCCCATCTCTGTAAAAAAAAACATTATTGGTTCATACAAAATGACGATAATAATATTAAATAAATGCTTACGGCATTTAAAGGTAGAGACATGAGTATGGATTCGAATCTTGCTCCGGGGGTGTAGAGTCCGAATTTTGTTCCGCGATCATATATTAAATTAAACTCGACGTATCGTCCCCTTCGCAGCAATTGCCATTGTCGTTCTTGGTACCCGTAGGCATCATTCTTATGCTTCTTAACTGTGAATATAAAAAGCAACATTGAGAAGCCGTTCGTTAGCAGTAATGAATATTTTTACCTATGGGCAAGTAGCTAGGAATGACGGCTTCGGCACAGGACGTAACGAATTCAAAGGCCTTCTTCTGACTGGGTGTGTCAATGTCGTCGAAAAATATACCACCGATGCCACGTTTTTCTTGCCGGTGGGTGATGGTGAAGTACTCATCGCACCACTTCTTAAACCTGAGACAATCAGCATACTTGTCAAAATACAAAATTCAGATGTGGTAAAACAAAATGTACTATAATTACTTAGTGTAATATGTCGTATCGTGCTTATCACATGCTTTTTTTAGAGCACTGTGGAATAATTTTGCGTCATTTTCATCCAAATAATATGGGGTAAGATCGGTCCCGCCTCCAAACCACCATTGAACTGTACCTGCAAAAGACAAAAAAAAAGAAAAGATTAAAGCCTCTCAATATTTGTTAAGGTGGTTAAAGTCTCGGAGATTTACGCTTTGAGGTTGCAATTTGGCTATTCGCATCGATAAGTAAAATACCTCAATAACAGTGGTTAATTTGAAGTTTCATCAGCGAACGTTTAAAAATATTTTTTTATTTGAAATAAATCTGTCATAAGTAAGTCGCTAGATCATTGATTAAGAGGCCATGGGATACCTTAAAAAACACAGCCCAAGCAGTTGCAGTAATGTAATGGAAGCCTAAAAGACTGGCCTGCCTAACTCTGAGAAAAGCCAATGTATAAAATAAAATAAAAGCATCCAATTCAATAAATATTATGTATATGGTAAAATCATTTAAAAAAAGTTATTGTAATAAATAAATAAAAATAATTCTAAATGCCTGTCAAACTTTCAAATCTTATCACAGCGCAGTGTAAGCGAGAACGCTCTATTGCCACTTTTGATTACATGGCTCCCTCCTTCGTTTACTTTCGTTGAGCTTTCAGCGAAGGGAAATCTGTATGAGAAATCCAACACAAATGTATAGATGTCAGTCGGTACATATAGACCCTTAATGTGAAACATTGTGCTAAGCATACATATGTGCCATTTAACATTCACACAAGCGCTACCTGACTAGGCTTAGGACATATATCGGCACGGCACGCCGGGCTGCAGCCATTAAGTTGACGTAGTGGTGACTTGTGGAAGCATTACGTGAATTTGTGTAATGTTTAGTTTACATAGTGTCTACGGTTACTCCCGTGGTTCTCTGTGATGGCTTACAATGTGAATATCAGTTTATTTCACAAGGTAAATTAGGTTCTCTTTTATTTTTACAAATTAAAAATAAGCAACGCAAGGGCTCGCAAAATGAAGAATGTATGTATTTAATTATTTATTTTACAAAAAGAAAATCCTTGGCTTGCCTGCTCTTAACCAACCCTAGGCCCGTCACTGGGTCCAAGAGTCTGGTTTTTTAAGCGTCTTATGAAATAAATAAAAAAAAAATAATTTTAATTTAAAAGACAAAGAAATAATCGACCCCAATTGATGTTTCATAGTAACAAAAACATTTTTGAAATAGTAAAAAAGTGGACAAAAACGAGCTTTGCGACTGTCATATCGCTAATAATACATTGAGTTTCTAACTTTAGGGACCTCAATCCGATTAGATACCCTCTTCAACTAACAGAATATAAAAAAACTGGTGATTTATACACACAATAATGCCGAATTTAATAGTTGCTAAGGGCTGTTTTACCGAAATTTTGCTCACAAGTTTTGATTTAAGCTGCGTTTTCCTTGCTGTTGCGGGGATTGGGGTTGAGAAGAGGCGGAGCAGAGGGGTTGGAGCTCTGGCGGTATCAGGGAGGAATCACAGGTGAATATTTTATGTCTTAGCGGGGCAGTGTAAAAGTAAAATAAAGTCGCAGTTCGTTGTCTCATTTGTTTCAAAAAACAATGTGAAGTCAAAATAAATAGTCCCACTCGATTCGAAATAAAAACCTGTAGAAACAGAGGGACTTTATTTTATTTTTGTACATGTTCTTACGTTACTTTTTTACATGTTCTTACGTTGTTTTTGTACATGTTCTTATGCTAAGTACTTAGTATGTATTATTTTTGTACATGTTTAACCTCAAATTCCGGGACACTAGTGTGCGGGTTCTGTTAAGACGCAGAAGAAACTCTCATGCACCTCGTGCGCGAATGTGGCCCGCTGATGCGTAAAAGAAACACCCACCTGGGTGGCTACTACTTCCAAGCTGAAGAGGTAAAATAATCCAGTGCCAAAAGCTTACTGCGGTTCTTAAATGACGCAAAGCTTAGCACAGAACTATAGTAGATGGCGATCACTGTAGACCAGAAATGGTTGCAGTGATACAAGGCTCAATACACCTCAAAAAAGCGCCACAAAAGAAAATTGTAACTAAATTACTATGAAGAAAATAAAATAGGACGCTATATGCTACACAATATGTCAACTCACTAGTCTTCTTTGGATACTTTATTTTTCGACAATAAAAAGTGTCTACACTTTACCACGTTCCACTTGCTCATTTATTGTAAATCATGTGATTCTTCAGCTGCCTAGTATTGAATGGATCGCCACAGTAACAATACACAGAAAAAAGATGACTGGAAATTCATACTTCTTTTCTACCAGGATCAGGTTAGAAGCGTGGGGTTCAGTGGCCAGTTGCAGTTTGAACTGCTCGAAGATGAACAGTAAATGTATTTCAGAGACAGCAATAACGCTATCCAAAAAAAAACTAGGGGAAAAAATGTCAATATCTGAATATTGAACATAAAAAGCTTTCCCTCTGTAATCACAGCCTAATTTAAAAAAAATGCAGATGAAATTCAACGCAGTTTTTTCATGTCGTAAAATGTCATAATATTCAATTTTTCAGTTATAAAAATTAAAAAAAACTCTTACTCCTTGAAAAGTTGGCCGGGCAGTCGCAAACACCCCTTATAATGATGAATTGCATCTGCATACCGCATACGCATAACCGTTGTTATTAACAAATCAATAGACTTGGATAATATTAAAATACTAAAATTACAATGTGCAACACAGCCCTTCTGAGCATACGCTATAGTCATACTGAAGTTTGTATGGCTAAAGAGTACACTCTGAATTGTTTCACTAGGGGAAGGGCGGGCAGGATGGATATGATAAGAACAAACTGCTGTAAATATAAGTAATAATTATATTAAGCCTAAATATTTTTATTTCATCTAAAACAATGGTTTACATAGTAACGTATCATTGGCAACATAGAGATCAGGTAAAACTAAAAATTGTTCAATTTTTAGAATGATAAAAAATTGGAGACTATCCATTTTGCCCAACCAGGGTGGTTAAGATAGATCTCGAAGACGGTTAAGATGAATAATGTTCCTTTTAGTCATTGCACTGGAGGAGCTGAGTTCATGTGTCCAATTCTTGCACCCTGAACATTCTATCCAGTCTTCAGTTAAGGGTGTTTGGTAAGGTTCTCCGCAGACTGTGCATAAATAGACGGGCCAGTCAGTGCCTTTCTTGGGTGAAGTTTTTTTGTTGATTGCAGGTTTATTCTTCTTACAAGACTGCTTCGACGTCAAAGGTTTGTTTTAGTTTTGCATGAGCTGAGTCTTTTGATAGGTTCTAGGTGTCTGGATAGCAGCTGTCGAATCTAATGCTATTTAGGCTTGTTTTTTCGTTCTTTATATATTTGTCATTTTTTTCCTCATTTTGTTGAGCTGTTCATCTTTAATCGGCGTGCTGGTGAGGATTTCTGCTTTTTGTATTTTCCTTTTCCTTTTTGTGATTTCTTGTCTAGTTTGCGGGTATGGGTCTGATATGGGCCGGTGTGACTTGTTCTTGTGTACAACTTGACTGTAGTGACTCGATACCTTGTGATTGCTTAATAGTATTTGGAGAAGGTTGTATTGCCAATTTAAAAGAATTGGTAGGAAGAGGCGAAGTAGAGGGAATATATTGATGCTGAGAGTGGGTTAGTAGAGTTTGTTTTTTATTCTGGTTGAGCCAATGAAGCTGCTGCAAACACTTCATCTCCAAAAATATTCCTGTTGTACGGACAAACGCCACTTACTTCAAATCCCTTTAGAGCTTTCAACGGCGTTGCTCCTTTAATTGATTATACGGCCCGGGTGCTGTTTTTGGAAAGTGTTTATTTCTTGTTCAAAGAAAGTCTTAATGGGACCATAGACAACCATGTCCAGAGGCTGAAAAGACAACAGGATAATATTGTTTTCTCGTACATATTAAAGTGCTGGGTAATACTTATGTGACTTTTTTTTTTCGACGGTTGCACTTGTTCCATGAAAAATTGTAGCCAGTCATAAAACTTCTCGCCGTTAATCCAGACACTGTCTGTTACAGAAACTTGTGCTCCAGGAGGAGATCTGTCAAGTAGCCGAGCCATGTTTTTTTTCTTTTGAAAATAAAAAAGTGGTGGTATGCATTGTAGCTCTTCCAGCATTGCAGCAACGAATCACTGTTGTAAGCACACCTCTTTCCAGACTAGGTACAATGCTCACCTGTCTTTAATCTAGTGAAGTAAGAATTTTTGGAGACTTGGTCGTCGAAGTCTTGACTCCGATTTCATCCAGATTATAGATTCTGGGTGGCTCAATGTTATTCTTTAGCACTGTTCCTCTAAAAGGTCGTAAAAGCGGTAAACCTGAGGGTTGTTGAAATCTTTTATTCTTGCTATAGACGTTGGCTCGGGAACACGCAGAACAATTGTTGGGTTTCTTTTTTGAAAACTTTTGAACCAGGATTTACCAGCCACATCATTTTTAAATCTTTTTTCCTTGTATCTGGCTTTTGCAAACTGTCCTGCTAGCTGCATGAACTCTACTCTCGTCAAATCGTAAAAGAGAGAGAGAGTCTACTTTCTGAATGTATTCCACAAGTAGCTTTTCTTTGTCCGGGGTGAAGATGGGGCAAAATATACCCAATTTTTTCTCAGAAGAATTGGATTGAAGGTGCCTATGTAACATGCTATATGGAATACCATATTTGAGAGAAGCTTGACGTATAGATAAACTTCTTGCATCCCTCATAGCCTGCGCGAGGGTTTCTGAAGACCACGCTCCACTTTGAGTCTCGTTTATACACGTAAATCATCTGCAAAGCATAACAAAACATTAAATTAAATTTTAGTAATCGGCGGGCAAGATGGATATAGCATAAATAACATGATCCATCTTACCCGCCCGCATACGGTGAGATAAAAATGATTATCAAATAAAATAAAACCAATGAAAGATATAATCCATTCCAAGCAAGCATGTTCAATACCTAAACAAATGGAAAAATATCAAAATAATTTAAATTTACATGGGAACAATAGAAATATTCACTCTTACTTGCTTTAAAACATTGAAAGCTCGGAACACAAAACGTCATCACTCTCATACGGCGTGTGTCGCGCGCGGAAGGGCGGCGGGTACTGGGAGAAAGTTGGTCGGGGTGTAGGCGATGGTAATAATGTGTCAGAAATTTGAGTGCGCGCTGCGTTCTCATATTATGTCATGTATACGTTTTGCCCGCCCTATGCGTCTAGCCGTCCCCTCCCCTACTGTATTCTTACAATACTGTAACATTACCGTCAGAATCTGTGACTTCAAAATATCTATAGTTGAAATGTATGGTTGGCACCATCGGATTCCGCGGATGGATAACAGCGCTTACGCCAGCTGCAAAAAATGGAAGATCGCCATCGTGCAGCTTCTTCCCTCTGAAAATTATAATATTGAAAAGGTGTTAGTCTACTGAGAAAACAATGAGCATACACGAGACTGCGATGTGTGCGGTTTCCAGGTGAGCTGGTTGCAGAATCTTTGGGATGGATCATGTGGCTGATATATACAGTAGATGGGGTAAGCCACAGGGGCAGTGGCGGATTTGCAGTCTGGCCGCCCTAGGCCCCATGCCATGTATCAAGTACCAGCCGCCCCTTTCTCAGCGCCCATCATATAGACTACATAATGAATATAATTTTTTGCCAAGTTTTATCGAAATCGATTCAACATCAGTTAAGTATAATAGCTGCCAGTTTGTATTTTTCGAGGATTCAGGGATAATTGCACATTTAAATAAAACATTTCAAACGGTGTTAGGTTTTATTTATTTAAATAA
>JAOPUG010000376.1:5998743-6009040 GCA_027564375.1 Micropterix facetella | reverse complement strand
AAAAGAAAATTTTGGCTGTCAACTGCTTTGAAATACAAAAACTTGGTGAAATAAATTTACGTATCGTAAATAAAATGTAAATTACCAATCGAGCGAACACAGATCCCATTAATACTGTGTTAGGCCTGCACAGTCCATAAAATGCAAGGATGTACAGTGGACCATGCTGTTGTATACTTTGGCTCTGCATTATTAACTAAAAGACAGGCATATGTCACATTAAGTCGTGTCACATCATTGGATGGATTAAGAATGGAGGAGCTCGATTGCTCAAAACTAAGTGGCAAGATACCGTTCAATGAAGATGCAATGAATGAGATGGACAGAATACGACAACTAGGACCTGCAGCACCATGAATGAGTCATATATTTAAAATGCTACATAAGTCTAAAAAGCAGAAAACAATTATTTAAATAAAAACATTCTTTTTAAATTTACCACGTTTTTAAAATAGACTAAAAAGTATAAAATAATTTACAAATTTAAATACAGAAAACAAAAAAAGTGGGGCGCATATAATAGACAATTAATTGATGCATGAATAGTTTACTGTTTACACATGTCACTAAGAATAGCGTCCCACGTTTTCATCAATCACAATTCATCGCAAATTTATGAAAGCACTTCAAATCCTGCATTCGGATTTTGAAAGAGCCACAAGTATCCGCATCAGAATATGTTTATCGACTCCGCCACCTGCAACTTAGTTCAAGTTTAAGAAAGTGTGTGGTCTTGAATACAAGAAACCCAAGAATCAACGATATCAAGTGTTGAGATTTAAGGATAATCAAGCAGTTGGACTTTGCTCAAACATATTTGAGCGATAAGCAAATCGTCCAAGACATCAAGATCAGGGTTATTATTTATCAAATATGTGCCTACTTGAGTTTAGGATGAATTGTGCTTGATGAATGGCTAGTAACCTAGGTGTGAATGTGAATTATCCATGCATCAATTCATTATCTGTTGCATGCGCCCCACGTTTTTTGTTTTCTGTATGGGGCTAGGAGAAATTATTTTATACTTTTTAGTCTATTTTAAAGTGATAAATTTAAAAAATGTCTTTATTTTAATAATTATCTTTTGAAGTAGGAGTTTGCTAAAATAATACTATTATAACAACTATTTCCAACAATTTTGCAGCAGTAAATCTTGAGATTTTAAGGACTCAGACAATGTGATATTTCAATGACCATATCTCTAAAATTTTGTGTGAGAAGAAACACGGCGGATATGTCTATATTGGCCTTGTCACCCCTTAAAAGATTTTGCATCTAAAATGAGTCAGGCTGTATATATGTTAAAAAATTGATACAGTACTATGTATGAGGACATATTAATTCACAGTTCATCTATTTGACATTATTATACACGTCAGTTAATTACCGTGCGTTGGGTCTTACTTACAGAATAACTAGAGAAACAAACTAATTAAACGGTACTTAATTATTAACCTTGACTATTTAAATAGGTTAGGATATAAAAAAATACGCTTCCACGGAATAAAAAGCCGTATTGATGAGATATATTTTTAGGTCGCTTTGGAATGCATTTATGGATGGAGCATTTCGAATATCATCGCTCAATTAGTTATAGATTTGGGGGCCGGCAACATAAGCTAAGCCTCTCTGACTGGGATAACGTATGCCAGATTATGTCGAGATTTATTGGGTAACTGTGGTACTCACCGTACACTTCAAGATTATACATTTCGATGTACATACAGCACAGCACTACTTGCATTATATATATGGATGGTAGGTCATTATGCTTAGATCTCTGAAAAGAGATCTGGCGGGCGAATTTTAGGTGACCCAGTCTATAGTGTGTACAACACGTTTTCGCATTTGGAGTGCTCTGGAAACCTATCCGCTGTACGTCCCCATAAATCTGCGCCATACATAAGCAGAGAGTGGACACATGCAAAGTAGCAATTGCGTAGTGCAGGGGCTTCAAGAAAGTGAAAACTAGTAATATGCATTTGCCATCGAGATCACTGTCTATCGTGAAACTCAGAACGGTGTTTTATGATGATGCCATTGCAAAAGGGACGGTTTTGTATGATCTGCCAAGATAGGCAAAATTGTAAAAGACATCTGTTTTTGTTAGTAAACTTTCGAATTTTTGATTTCGAAATCTATACGTCTTCTTGTCGTGCATGTGAATCGTTTTACAATAACGGATTGCATTTTCTTGATTAGAGCTTCAAGGGTATCATCGCTCTCTATCACTGTGCATCTATCATATGCATATAATATAAGGTTGACACGCAATCTTGTTTCTGTTTCGTCGTTCATGAGGAGAAGGAACTTGGGAATGACCTTTGAGTAATACTTATCGTTATTTTGCCTGCTTCGGAGATACTCTACAGTGATTAATTGTTGTCTATCGCCCAAGAATATACGGATAAGGTTTAGAGCATAAGACATGCCATAGGAAAAAATAAACCTGCATAAGTTTAATTAAAAGCTCCTACATGGTCTAGAATCCTCATACATCGGAAAGATCGAGTAGTTACATTCTGAATTATATAACAACTCTATTCGCCTATAATATAAACCCATTCTATCCATTCGGCTGACAAGCGATGGACGTATTAGAGCGCGTCCAGGCTTTAATTTTCGTCTCTTTTGTTCTCTGTGGGCACGGCTGGAGCCCTGTAGGGCGCGGGAAAAGAGGGGCGGTTCCCACATCCGCCGGATATCCTCTCACAGCCTTATTACAGTCGAAACACCATCCGGTCTAGTGCTGGCAGCGATGCGGCAATTTCATTTCGCCGGAAGTGGCGAAAAGCGTAGTGTTGTCAATAAAACATGCGTCTTCATTATTGGTTTTCTAAATGCGGCGATGAAAATGGTATGGCCGCTTAGAACCAAATATATTTACAAGTTTTGATTCAATGTCACATTGTCATATTTGTCAGTACTTATATTTCTCCGTTTAGGTCAAATATTCTACTCAATTTTGATACATTTCTACATTTTTGATATGAAATGTCTTTGAAATCAGACCGACACATACGGGTTTACGAAACATACGGGATTACGAAACGGAAATATCAACTCGCCTTAATAACTCCTAACATCTTTGATACGCAATCTCGGACTTTATCTAGATACGATTTAAATTGTAATAGTGGTTATAGAGCAATAGTGTCGGGTGTGTGTGTGTGTGTGTGTTAAAAGTGACTTTAGCGACTCTCTTCATTAGACGTTTCACTTTAAGCCAACGACACATTATTTTTATTTTCTTTTAGACACAAGAGCATAACTCGAGCTTTGGGATGAAGTCGGAATTAGTCAGATACCTCTGACGAGCGTCGTTTAGAGTATTGTATACAGTGTGAAGACAACAATAGGTAGCGGACTGTATAACTTATTATAAGTAAGGAAACATCAAAGCAATCGTTACTAAAGCCTACAAAATGCTCGGTTTTCTACATTGATCATGTAGAGCATGCGTCAACTCCAATGTTATGAAGCTAGTTTACTTCGCGTATGCACGTAGTGTTCAGCGGCGTTATCTGATCGCCGCATTATGATGTCCATGTTAGAAGGATTGAGGGTTCTCAGAGGCGATTTTTACGGCAACTCAACCATCAATAACGGCTAGATATCACCACGTATGTGGATCGAGCAGCCTTCACTAGATGTCTCTTGTCAACCATAGTGTTCTGATGTAGAATGTGCTGGCTGAACTTTAGTATAGTTCAAAAAGTGACAGTTGTCTGAATACACTATCTGACATAGAAAAGGGATAATGACCGATCATTTAAATATTTGTATCGCTCCAAATATAGACGTATCTTAAAGCTAAAGCCAACATGCAATAAGATTGACTACTTGATATAGGCGCAGTACTCCTTGGGTCTTTAGTCATGATAGTTGTTGCAAGCGTTTTAAATATATATCTCTGTTACTTCGCTTCTCTTTGGTCGTTGAAACCTCTGGCTTCTCTTCGGTTAGGTGCGTATTTATTTTATTTGTAATTTAATATTGCAATTCAATGGGCCAAAAGCCACGGCAAACTTAAATCCGACCAAATTGCAAATCAATTGCGATTGGCTGGTAAAAACTATTGTCGCCGATTGATCTGTCTTCATTGCCTCAATTTCAAATCGATCAGAATGTCATCGAGTTTTCAAGAGTTGTAAAAATCTAGGATTTAATATCGAGCATCTCTTTCTCATATCATCTCGAGATATCAGTAATCGCATTTATTCAAGTTTTCACAGAATTTTTTTTATTGTAGCGCTTATTTGTGTGCGATTTGCATTTATTATACGTATATACGATCATGTTTTAGCTTTGCTAGCATGCAATGGTTGCAAATTTGAAATCGCAGAAATCTACACATCCTAGCCTTGTAGCACAATGCGCTCAACAAGTTCACTTCACCACATTATCTGAACCATAAGGTAATCCTATTAGGAAGTCATGAGTTTCCACTACGTTCAATTCAGAATAACATAATTAGCTTCCCCCAACCAAAAAACATTTTTTCTTACTATTTTTCTGAGCTCGATTGTGGAGCGAGCGTCCTGCAAATATAAGGAGTGCAATTGCTCTCTTTTTTCAAGCTTCTTCTGAAAAAGCATCTCTTCTCTTACCATTTGTAAACCTTCCCCTCTCCTATTCGTTTTCCATTGTCTGTGACTGTGTTATTTTATTTCTCTTTTCTTATAAAATGTTTGTATTAAAGCCCGTCTTTGAATTATACAGCAACTCTCACAACGACACTATGGCTGAATGTAAGAACGGCTATTGTGTAAATTTATATTTCTTGTGCAATAAAGAGTTTATTATTAATATTATATTTAGTAGTCATAAAGTGTCATAGATCGAAAGGCTAAAAAAATATCATTTATTTCGATTTGCAAATGTATAAAGTTATAGAGCAGGGTGAGATCTGGTCATGGTTTATTTTTTATTTTAAAATTAATAGGTATATTTAACTTCCATTACAATAATCATCATGCGGAAACGCGTGACTCATGTGTATCGTATACATTGTTTTCAACCCTTGCCACCGTACTTCAGACACCATCAGACAACTTTTTAAACAATGGAGGATACATATGTAGAGGGAAAGTATGTACATATATAGAATGACTACAACCTTGATGTTATTTGTAAGCCATCATAATAATAAATGACTCGTTTGAGATACCGTCTTTTAATAATGCTTACAAATTGAATTGAAAAAAAATACTTGTTTTTTTTTCTTGATAAGATGTTTTACGCAGATTGGCGCTTGCGCCGTGTCTTAAGCTACTAAAGACGTAAATTAATTTACATATTCTTGCTGTGAGGGTTTCTATATGTGCTTTTAAGTTGAGATGCTTATCATCGATGGATGATGGGGTGGATTTTTTCAATTATATAATTCATTGTGTCATAGATAATGTTATAACGTATGCTTTCTGGTATAAAAGAAGGCTTGTAATTATGTTTGTCTGCTTAGTATATACCTACTACGCGGGAACACATATGCCTTGCTATCGCTGACATGTTCTTTAAAAAGACATTGTCGATAGCAAGGTCGACAGTAAAAGGCTAATTTAAAGAATCGCCCTCAGAGTGCCGCTTGTTCATACCAGGACATTCCAATGTTTCGCCTGCCGCGATACGACTCCTTCTATGCGATTAATTCACTATTAGTTGGCTTAACATTATATTCAATAATATCAATACATTCCACCTTAGCAAATCTGTTTTTACAGTCTTACACAAGCCATTCTCTTTGGCGATTCCATATCATCAAATTAAATTCAACCAACAATAATTAATCTTAACATTTACTTATAATTAGACCATACTAAATGTTATGAATAAGTTTTTAACAACCGACATTTCGGCGATGTTGCGACCGCCGTTGGCCAGGGTAGACTGAAGTGCAGTGAATCGTCATCCTTCGGTCTAAGGGATAGAGAGTATCTGGCTATCTTCAGATGTCAGAGGGCGTCCATGAGCCGAAAGTGCAGTAAATCAGCCTGCAAGATAATCGGGAGCGACGCCCTCCAGGATGCTGAAAAGCAGACATAGAACTCTCATGTCGCTTTTCTCCCGGTTCGGCAGCCAGTGAAGCTTCTCTCTGAACTCCGTGATGTGGCCAATTTTTATAAGTACATATATGTGGTGAATGTAGACGTTTTGTAGACACTCAACCTTGGTAACTAACCTTCTTTGAGGTCGAGATACAGGGCATCCCTATAGGCCAAAAGCTGGATGAGAACAGACTGACAAATCGTAATCTTGCTCTCCTTCGGGAGGATATTCTTCAGTCTAATTAGTAAATGAAATCGGCCGAAGTGTTTGCGTTGCATTTCTCTACTATGGGGCCGCTATGAGAGGTTCTCGTCCATATATACACCGAGGTTTTTAACTTCAGAACTAAAGGTGACCTCATCCGAACCGATGCAGATCTTTGGGATTGTGTTTGTATCGATCCTCGAGGTGAAGTAACTGCTACCGATGATAATCACCTATGTTTTGGAAGGGTTTATGAGCAGTCCATGTGTAAAGACCATTCGTATGTCATCGACAGATCTTCATTTACAGAAGCAGTTGTTGTATCTATATCTTCAGGGCGAAAGTGAGAGTATAATCGGACATCATTGGCATAGAGGTGATATTTAGCGTTAATAGAGTTGGTAACTGAGTTAATGTATAGCGAGAAGAGGAGCGGGGATAGAACATTACCTTGAGGAACGCCGCCGACTTGTGGTAGGAAATGAGAGATCTGGTCTTTATTCCTGGCGCATTGATTTGTATTATTCAGAAATGATCTGAACCAGTTTATTACGGGATTGGTGAAATTACATGCTTCTAATCGAGCAAGGAAAATGTCATAATCGACAGAATAAACGCGCTGATGAAATCTAAAAGGACGAGAATAGTGAGTTGTCGTTTATCCATCGCTTGACGAATATCATCGGTAACATGAACCAAGGCAGTAGTCGCGTTGTGATAGGGTCGAAATCCAGATTGAAATGGGTTTATTAGGTTGTTAAGCGAAACATAAGAAAGCAATTTCTGGACAGTACTCTGGTTAAACTTCTATGTCACCTCCTTACGGTTCCGATTTGGCGCCAAGTGACTTCTTTTTACTAGATAAACTGAGAAAATATTGCATTTGTCCTTACATTACCATTTTGTTATGACGGGTTTATACAGATCAATGATGTTCCAATCGTAATTTTGTTGAATTACAAGTATAATTGTTGAAAGTCCATTAATTAGTTATATGTATCAACATGTTCCTTACGGGAATTATGAAAATAACGGTAAATTGTAGCTTCAATATGAATCATGTGTCTGACTATAACCGTACGTATACTACTGTGCTGTCATTATAGAAGCAAGATCCTGAGGTCGTGAAGTAATGAAATAACATTATGTTATGTTGGGTCATCATTTCGGAATTAAACGGTAACAAGAGAATGTTGTTATATAGTTACAGTGCCATGTTAACTAGACCATTATGCGTCATCATGTAAATTCATACGTCCTAGCCACATATCGAGATCCATTCATAATTCTTTTTGAAACATTCGTATTTCCGTGCATTACAGCGTTATATTTTTCTCTGTCTGGATAGATAGAAAATCTTTATTACACATTAAAAAAAACAAACAAACAAGGTGCTAATAGAGTAACATATACAAAAATCATAATAGATACTTCACAAAAATTCATAAATAACAAAAATTTTAATTGCCAATTTTTTTTAATAATTTGGATTTAGAGAATATCCGAAGACGAAGGATATGATATAATATGAGATGAAGGATATCTAGGAATTTAGGGAATGAAATGATTTTTCAGAGACACTTGAAATATAGAAACTGTTGGTGCGTTTCTGATATTGCACAGCAGCTGGTTTCATAGTCTAGCTGTATGAACGGTGAATGAATAGATATATAAAAATAGAGGAATTATGAGTAGCAATCACAATTTTACTATCATAACTGTAAAAGAGTGGGAGGCAATGACTTCTTAGTTAGGTAGGACGGAAAGATGGCATTGTTAAATATGTTATAAAGAAGATAAGAATATGCAAGTTTTTATGCTCATGTATTCGAAGCCAATGAAGTCTGCTGCTGTACTCAGAGACGTGATCGAATGTTCTCGTATTATAAATATACTTAATGCACACATTTTGCAATCGCTCTAATTGGTCGAGAAAGGCTTCGGTGGCGTCAAGGTAACAAACATCAGCATAGTCTAGAATAGGTAATGACAGTTTTTGAAATATGTTCTTCTTAATCTCCACTGGTAAACATCTTTGCAGCCGCCGAAGACTATAACAACCGGCAAAGATGCATTTGCTGACTTCATTGATCTGCGCCTGCCAAGATCTGCGACTGATCGATAATAATACCCAAATCATTCACTATCTTCGAACATGACATGACATTACTATCGATACGGATAGTGTGACTGATGAAATATCAAAAAACGATGTCAATCTCTGGCTGCCATTTAAAATAGATTGTGATTTAGACGGATTATTTACTAAAAAAAATTAACTGACAAAACAGTTTTCATCGCCGGAAGAAATGCAAGCTGCATTCGAGCAGGCAGTGGAAGAGGTATATGTTGCCGACTGTAAGAAATGCTTCGAAAATTGTTTAGATGCATGACACTTTGTATAGACACTTGTGGGAGCTCTTTAAAAATATATAATAATAAATTGTTAACCCGTCGAACATTTTTTTTATTTTGCAAATCTTCAGAATTTTAGTATCTACATTTAAACATTCTCCAGCCAACTTACCATTTGGGATATCACACACTGTTTTAAATCATACAAATGTCGGTCCTACTGCATTTACAGAAATATAAGTATTGGAAAATATATCCCTTTTTCTCTTTCGTTTTTTTTTTCTATAATTTTATTTAGATACATAAATAATAAGTACATGCAATCCCTCTACTATACAGTTTTTAATATATCCAGCTTAATCCAGAAGAGTATGTGGTGTAAACAAGTACCGCTTATTAGCCTTCCTGTACGGCACATAATTTAAAATCATGGCAGTTTCCGAAAAACACGGCAGACCGCCCCTTGAAATTACCTCTCTGAAATGTCCAGCAAAACCAACCGTCCCTTTTCGGCGGCAAGCCACGTCGGCCACTCACTCTGAATATTTCAGTTATTTTTATCCCACGTATGAGTTAATTCTGAAGGTCGCCATTTCACTGTGTATGTACATATGTACCTAATCCTGTCGGCGAATGAATATATAGCGCAGTTAACCCGATATTTGCCGTATTCGAATGCCTGTACGGTGTGATTTCTTTTATGTAGGTTTAACTGGTCGACAGTGAATAAGAAGTACACCGTGAATCGCATAAATATCCAAGCAAATATACTAAATAAAATTGCATTTGTTGATTCTATACGATCTTCTCTCCCAACCATTCACTACTCACCCAAAACTGGCGGAGGTCAGATGTGTACGTTGTGGTTTCCGTATTTTTTTGATTTCGAAAATAAAATACGTGAATTCAACTTTGTTTATAATTTAATTAACTTATTTCATAGAATATTTAATAATACTCCATATATAAGGTTAATTTCCTGCTCACGCGCGGGGTTAAGCTTTTGTCCCTGGCAATAGGCGTGTGTACATGTGCTAAGTTGCACGCATATGCCATATCACATAAGGACATTAGTGTGGAATGGTATGCTTACAGGGCACAGTGACATAGTGAACAAGTCGCCTGGCTTTACTTCATAAGATTCCGGGCTCAATTCGTAGCCAGGTTAGGTTTTATAGGAAATTATTCAATACTCTTGAGTTGAAAATCCGTTCACAGAATATAAACCATACAACATACTTAATAATATATGTAATACAAACAAAAAACTCTGGAAATTTGAGCTTTTAGCTCTTTAACCAGTAACCACTCTTTACAAGGCAAATGGAAACACAGGCGTTTGAAAGGTTCCTTAAACAAAAGCTGCAATCAACACATGCTTTCTATAAGTTGCATATTTTTTTTGAGCATATCAATTCATTCAAATATGATTAACATTAATCTGTAACAACGTCTTTTCTAAATACGAAAATTTTATTAATAATTTTACAGCAAAGTAAAATATGTAGTTTATAATGTTTATCATTTATACCTGACCATCGATATACTTGGATTTTTTTTTCTATTTGTTTGGACACTTTTTATTATATCATGTGATTATTTTTTTATAAAGTAACCTAAGTTGACTATTAAGAATTTTTGGATAATTTGTTTATTTTATATGTATACCCATGTACATGGAAATAGTTAT
>JAOPUG010000376.1:5914010-5926083 GCA_027564375.1 Micropterix facetella | reverse complement strand
TATATTTTGACATTTGTGAAAATTCGAATTTTTCTAAAGTATATTATTTCTCTTGGTATTAATTTTAATTCATTACACTGTGTATAAAAGAGAAAAGAGAACACATTGTGACGTCTAGAATTTTTATTCTCAATACCGCCATATTAAATTCATATGCATATTTAATATCAATATTGAAATGCATTCCGTAAATATTTGATGATTTAATTAATTTAGTGGAAGATAAACAACACGACCGGTGTGGCTCGCTTGTCTTTTTTTAACTCAACTTCATCACGGGGTATAACACTGGTCACAGACCTACATTTAGCTTTATTATGTAAGATTTCAGTTTAGTTCTTCTTTTTCTGCTTGTATGGATTGTATAGTTATTTACATTTTCGTATTATTCAGCTTCGTGTCAGTGAGGCATTCGTTAGATAGAACTGCCCTATTTCAGTTTCAGTTTTCATATTTCATTAAGCTGTTTACTCTTCCCTTTCAGGTCTAAGTTTCAGGCTTTTCTTGTTTTTTTTTTCAATTTCATTCACCTATCACAATATTTTGCTGATCATATGAAGCCACTTTGTATCATTCTTTGTTATTTTATGACATAAAACGATTTTGAGTCGCTCATTATACATTATAGGCAACGAGTTTTGGAAACGCACAAACAGAGCTCACAGTGGTATACGGTTCGAATAGGGCGTTAGGCGCCAGATGTCACGTCCCGAGTCCCGGGCCATAATTGAACTGGCTACCCGCCAAGGCCAGTCGGGGATTCGGGCCGGGAGAGCGCACGGCCGACGCCATATTTCAAAGGCGGCGATCAAGATAAGTATCTACGAGAAACGACCGCCGATGGGCGCGACGAATGTATAAGAATCTCTTGTCAGGGTGTGGCCACCATCGCGTCGACCGGACGGCTGGTTGATTCGCACCCCGGACTGTAAAAGTGACACCAATCACAAACTGGGCCGCCACTTCGTTTAGCATATCAGACCAATATCTTCTAGACCTACCGCTATCTGTGTAAGTGTAGATTTGACAAAGCGAAGGTCGCCGAAGACTGCGATTGTGGTGATCGAGCTGCATCGCGGTTGCTCATCGAGGAGGCCTCATAAGACCGTTTCGTCTGAAGAAATAAAGTCGTCACGAAGAAAACCCGATTTCAACAATTACGAAGAAATCTTATTTACAACGAATTTACCAAATTGTACAAGTGAAGTATAAACCAATAATCGTCGCTGTCGACTGCCGAATCCGAACTGAAGATCTGTAGTCTGTGGTTCGAGTCGGTGAACTGCTGCGCTCCTTTAGGGAGTACCAATCCGCTCGGCGATACAGCAACTCTGCATACCCCAAAACGGTGGGTAGGTGCGGTTGGGCCAGGACGCGCGGCTGGTCGCTTCGTACGGCTGTTCCGGCGACGCGGGCTTTCCATGATTTTTCCGTCCAATCGCCTACTAGTGCGCTTCCCTCCCCAATGCGGGATTTGAATCTTGCCAGACGAAGTGTACTAGTGCGGTTCCTGTACTGGAATGCCCGCTTAAACCCTGTGATGCTTTAGTCCCTGTGATGACCCGCACAAATATGTACCAACGCAGTTCCCTCCGCGAGCTTTTCGATTGAAACTGGAAGATGTGTCGTAGCAGCGCCACGTCGTGACTTCTCGGCATCGTGGGATCCTAATGGGGACTTAATGGGGCCTATTGGGCCATGCAGCTCGGGCCCTATTACGTATTTGTTACCTTAGTCGGCCCTACTCACAGCTCAATTCCCTTCCGGCAGTCTCCCCGAAGAGAGACTAAACCGGTGAACCCGCTATGTGGTCGGATCTGGGGAAATTCCTCGGGCGGCCCTGAATGGTTGATGTATTGGTCGGTACCTGCCTTGCTAAGTAGGTACCTGAAGCTGATTATCCTTAGAAACGATACGTGGGCCACCCGATCTCGGGTGATAGTTGCCGAGCAAAGGACGCCCCGTACCGGCGATGTTCTAGTAAGGAATACCGCTCGCTTGAGGCAGAGGACCGCACAAGCGACTTCGAACCCGCGACCAGACGGGTGGTTGGAGGAATCCGACCAAATCTGGGAGTCAGGGGTTGAGGCTGCCCGCCCCAACCCCTTCTTGCGCATCGCACCGTCGCTCACTTGGCCGCCTGGCGGGCGACGCTAGTTTTCCTTTCTTCTCCTTATTTGTGTCTTCTCCTCTCAATAGGTATCTATTGCTCGCCGAGCGGGGTTTTATATACACAGCCATTATATAGAATAATGTACTTTCTCGTTGTGTGGACCTCTTACATATGAAAGATAGTGGGATTCAAGGACCAAACTACCTTAATTATGAAATGTGCTGGACTAATGATGCATATTTTTTCGGACTAATGATGACACTTTCACGAGCACTTTATTTCTAAGCACAAGAAGTCTAGCTCCAAAGGAAGTTCTCTTACTATTCAGCAGTTTTCTAGAATCGATTGGGAGCGGCTTTATTTATACTGTCTTATGTAATCCCTAATTTCTAAAGAAAGTTCTTTGATAACAATAATTATTCAAATGTTCAGTGCTCTTTGTCTGTAATGTATTATCGTATTCTTTCTTTAGGTATCTACTTATTGTACATTATGTAATAATTATTATATAATTAATTTTTTACTTTTTTCAATATCAAGCATTTTGTCTGAAGATTCGCCTTACTTGCAGTGTTTGTGGTGAGATCGTGCAGCTTTTGTTTTTATATTAAGAGTCCGCTTCAGTGACGGTGCGGCTACTATGTCGTTCACTTCACACCTTTCGTGAACCGAGTCGCCGCTGGTGCCACCTACAAAAAGCTTTGCGCACACATCCCCATTTGATACTCATATTCCTGTTCTCGGATCCAGTCCCATGAAATGTAGGTACTTTATTTTGCTGCAGTCATTCGTGTTAGTATTTACTGGTCTGAAAAATACGAAGAACGAATGTTACTAAAAGCGGATTGTCTTCGAGGCTAAGGCGAACAAAGTTAGGCCATTGCTGTTTGCAAAAAAATGTTCGTGCTTCACATGGCCGGTACATAGGTACTGCCATCTGCTAGCGAGATTAACTTGGCGCGTTGCCAGCGGAGGCGCGATGCTTCCATAATATGGGTGCGTTAGTTGCACTGATGCAACGCCGGATTAGCAACGATCACATCGCGGCGTCATGAACCATGCGATTTTTAAAAATATTACAATCAGTACTTGTAACCAAGTACTTTTTAAGAACTGGGCTGGGGTCCGTTAGAATAGCAGCTTCTAATGAAATCGTCCCATTTTTAATCGCCTTTTAAGCTGTAAGGTTTGTATTTCACGGTCGTCTATATGTATTGCACCTCCATTTCCATTGTAGTTACGGAACCTTAAATCTTATACTTCTTCACATTGACAAATAAAACTCATTGTAGATTTAAAAAAACATTGAACTATATGTTTTAGAGATAACATGCGTATCGTGACATATAAACAATCAAAGACGTGATTTTGACATGAAAATGTTTTTAAAAAAGCTCCCATACTAACAAACCCGCCAAAGTTAGCGATGTGATGCTTTTGTTGTCTGTAAATATTGACGTATCTGTGGTCCGAAGATTTCGGCGCGAAGTGGCGTTTATATTCTAAAAGTAGACCATCGCCCGTTATTAAGCATATTAAACTTGTGTTTTTGTGTGTTTACATCATCAAGCATGGAGAGGGGGGGGGGGGTCGGACAGGGGTCTCGAAATTCACTTCGTGTCACCAAAGAATCAGTCATAACTCCGCTACGAAAAGGCTTACGCAATTGATTCATGGGTCGTCGTGTAGATCTAAAATGTTTGCAGGTATTCTAAATGTGAGCAGAGGAGAAAATAGGTTAAGTTGAAGAAAATAAATTAACTACACACCCAAATTTTTTGGTTGTTTTCCGGGTCTTTTAAAAGACATCTACGATTAACAATCCGTAGGCCTTATTCTTCTCTTTTCAGGAGTTGGCCGCGGTGCGTGGTGAAGAAAAAGCACATTTGCTAAGCTCTGTGCGAGTCTGTATAGTTCAAAAAGTAAGCACTAGGTACCGGGTAGGTATGTCCGAAAGAGTCGCATAGATTCTAGGGGCAATAGAATTGAAATGGCGCTGGCCAAATGCTGAGATTCTCGGCACCATAATATCATCAGTTCGTGCTGCTCTCTTGTTTCTAACTCGCTGTTCATGATTTGGGTTCATTTTAGTTTTAGCATATATTAGGGCGAGCCGAACATAATGCCATTTCTATTTTTATTCTGTTTTTAACGATTCAATGACGTCTAACGACATAAACATCAATAAGCTTTTATGAGGGAGGTTTTTATTCATTTCTATTATATTCCTTATCTGAATGGTTTCAGGACATCAAAACCTGACGGGGGTTGCTATTCGCTGGAGCAATCGAAGCGTAACACTATACAGCGTCGATAGCTTTGATTAATGATTTATTTCTATGTATAATAACGGCGGTATTTCCGTTTGAATGATTGTAATAATTATTTTTTCTGATACTGAAATAAAGTAGTTCTATCAGTCCACAGCGTCGTTTTAGACGGATTCACTGTTCAACAGTGAAAATTTTATTGAGGTGAAAATATCCGTTCTTTATAGTTTTTGGATCGCTGAATACGAAACTGTTGCGCCCTGGCACGGGTTTCTGCGTAATTTCCCTGTTTACGTTTTTACATATAACGCTATGTACTTACAATAGTATAAAGAACAGTTAACAAAGTCTTTTTACATGTCACTTGAGGGGATCATCCAAAGCATCTCTCTGGATCATCCAGCAGAAATCTGCTAACATTGAAACTGACCACGTTCCTTTGTAATACTGTTCCATTGCAGAAATATCTTCATGGAATCGCACTCCTTATTTGTTACTGAAAGTGCCACAATTCGCAAGCAACGACCCAGGGTCGATAGCAGTTTTATGAAGAATGACAGTGCCTATTTTATTTCTTTTCCTTTAATTTTGTTAATTTAACTTCTTCTAATTAAAACGTCGTTATAAGTGTTACATAGCTTTAACATAGCGTTATATGTGAAGAGTAAACAGTGCAATTACTCGAAACTTTGTGCCAGAAGATAATTTAAAGGTTGATTTTCTTGTAGCGACACAACATTGATAAAAACTGGCTACTTTCATTTTAGTAAAAAAAACTAAAAAAATGTTGAACTGTGTTATTAAACAATATATAAGTGATAAATGTGTTATTTTTTTACGCAGCAATATTATTTGGATAAAAAACAAGCACCTTTACATTGAATTAATCTGTGAATGACCGTCTTGTATTATATCATATTCCTTAAAAAATATTATTTATACATTAGATATTAGGCACACAAAGCGGACGGGCATATTGCTTAGGCAATCTCTTACTGCCGACCAATTGTTTATTTATTTATTGTATCCATTAATCATAAATTTTACATTTTACTTACATAAATAATTTTAAGTGGTTCATCGCGTTTTTTTATTCCACACTCTTCTAGTATATTGAAGTTATAAATACTATTTCTTACTAAAAAATGTTCGAAAAATTAGCTTTCCTCGATCCTAATTTCATGAACTTGCTATTTGTGGAAGAGTATCATTTTCAAAGCCAAAAATGGTCATTTAAAAAAAACTCACGAAAAAATTCGTTTAATAAATAAAAATTAACGATTTCCAATGCTTGCAAAACCGTAAAATTCGGTTCTCCGAAAGCTAATTTATCATACGTTTTTTGTTAACAAATAGTAGCTATAACGTTAAATATATTTTAAACTTATAGGAAAAGTTTAAAATGAGTGTCATGAACAGCTCTAACTATTATTCTTAATGTTAGTGATTTAGGCGTAGGAAAAAAGTGGACGTTCGTGAATTATATTGACGCACTGTATTGAGGCAGTATCAAGTAACTAGTAATAAACTATTATAGCAAAAAAAAAATCAAGAAACAGGTGCTTCTTGGTATGCGGTATTTGGTCAAAATACTATTATAAATATATGCAATACAATTATTAAATATATGCAATACGATTATTGATATATGTACCTATAACATATATTAATAATCGCATATATCCGAGATACAGAGGGTCTCTCTTCGGGAAGGTTGCTAAGCAAAGGCCGGCACGCCGACCAGTGCTAAGACATTCAGGATCGCCCGAAATATTCCCTTTATCAGCCGCCATGCATAGCGGGTTCATCGGTTTCGTCGCTCTTCGAGGAGGCTGCTAGATGGGAGCTGAGCCGGGAGTGGGGCCGACCATGATAGACAGAGTCGGCCATTAGGACCCGAGCTGAACGGCCCCATCACACCCCGTCAAGTTTGAGCAATGAAACTGGGGACTGACTTACAATTGTAATGGTTTGAGACTTCACATGCTTGATGACTATCCTGTGCATTTGGCCCAGAGAGAGAGAGATGTGAGCTAAATTACCACCTGTGCCGGAAACAGCATTTGGGCTGACATCAGGCTACGACTAGCGTGGGAATATATTTGCATGTCATCGGCATATAGATAGTATGTAATTGCAGGTCAGCCGCTTAGCGATAACATTAATAAAAATAGAGAACAATAAAAGAGACCGCGCCTGAGACAACCCGGCAGTAACGTTAGCGTATTGTGAGAATGTATGGAATCCGATTATTTAATTCGCTGCCTGCATCATCTCAGATAGGAGTCAAACTAAACAATTGCATGTTGAAATAGAATGACTGCAGACGCTCAAGAAGTAAATCAAAATCTGTTTAGTTAAAGTCGCTACTAAAGTATAGTAGTGTGAGAATTAACAATTTCCTGTAATTCATAGCACATCTAATGTCGTCAGTGACTTTGATCAGCGCCTTGGTTTTGCCGTTTGCGACATTTATTATCTTCCATATAAAATGCTCTGCGTCCTCATTTTCCCAAGCCCATTATTTTGAAGATTTCACCTTCAAAGTGCGATGTTTTAGCGACACGACAAAATATATTAATTTTCTTAATAATTCTAATTAGATTCCTAGAAATCGACCGCCACGAGCCAATTAATGTCATTTTCATTTGTGCGCGGACCTTTCACAGTAGGCTTTGTGAACTTTTTAATTGAAATAAACGGCGCGACGGACGAACGGGAGACTATTTCGCCGTTTTTGTTTTCTCTCAAGAAAGTTTCAGAGTTTCAAGATGCTGCGGCGCTGTCGAGTGAGTCGCCGCCCTTAAGAATTTATTTTCATCCGTGGCGATTTTTCTATGAAAAGTTTTATTTGTTTCTGTTGAGAGTTGCTCAGTACTTACCTAAAGTGGAGTAGCATATACAGTTGTTTAAGTTTAGAGATGTATATCGACAAATGACAGGCACTGAGTTGATGACAGAAAGTTTAAATCAAGAGGAGTGAATAGATTGTTACGACAAAAAAGCACCGTTATTTCTTCTCTTTCCGATTTCAAATAAAGTTTTTTTTGGGAAATTAAAACCTCTAACAATTATTTTAAATGTTACCACCTAACAACTATCACGACCTCATAAACATAATTATTTCTGTAATATTGACCCTAAGAGATAGTTATTTATTCTCTTTTCAATATTGTGTCGTTTCAAATCAAATCAAATAAAAGCGTTTTTATTCAATATTCGATTTTATAGTAACTATTTTCCGACGAGTATCGTAAGCTCCACTGAGAAGAACTGTCAGAGAAAACCATATTACCACTTATTTGGTACTATTATGGCCAAGAAATAATCTATTTTTTTTTCAAATTCATTAAACACATGAAACAGAAATAATAGAGCAAGAAAATAACAGAAAAATAACTAAGGAAAAATGTATCCTTCAGCTTTCGTAAAATTATATAAAATGCGAAGTAAATCTGAAAAATAGGTTATATTAACACCGGGCATTAACGATTAAAATATTAAATAACAGGGAAAGTTGCGTATAGCGTATATATAATAAATATATCGGGACTTTGGCCCTTCCCGTGATTGATAACCCTTCACTTATCCAAAATGGCTTAAAACCTATTCCAACAAGTTTATCTCGTCACCGCGATTCCAAAAATACCTACATACGCTATGCTTGCTCTACCTATAAGTGAGATCCTCCTCCAGGCCAAGTAAACTAGGATGCACCTGCAACAGCACCTGCGGGACTCGTTAAGATTGGGCCACGGGAAGTCTTCAGAGATACAGACAGACGCACAGCATATGTCAGACTATATGTCACGCCCTACGTAATACTACGGACGGGCCAAAAAGCGATATGCTTATCTATACGCAGTTATCTATGCACTTATCTATATACTTATCTATGCGCACATGCCACAAAAGTATTCACAATAAAAATATATTAAATTGGGTAAGCATTTTGCACGCAGAATAAAATATATTCTCAATCTTAAGTTATAATTTGAGCAGGCTATCTTGCACTTTCACTCGAAAACACACTTTACTCGGTCGCAAAACAAAACAAATTCACTATTTATTCTTTTATTTACACTACCTCACGCGACTAATGTTCAGGCCCCAAGATACGAGTATAATTTAATTATTTGCTTCAATTTGATAGAAGCATACGACCATAACGATTCATGGCTACGAGTAATTTGTATCTGATTGTTTCACGACTTGATATACCCGAATAATTATTACTCGCAATCTCTTTTAATAATATCGGAATAATCAAGAAGTTTTTATTATTGCGATATTGACTTCAAAGAGCGACGGCTTGCTAACACCAGTTTGATTGAAAAATGGTTAAGAACATGGCTGATCGTGTGATCAGGATTGAAAAATCGTTTTTAATTTTATTTTTTTGAGAATAAATGAAATATTTATTTTTGTAATAATTATTTCTTATAATATATATACTTACCAGATAAGATCTACCCAGTATAAACTTATCATTACTTATCCTAATCCTAGTATATCCTAACTTATTTTCTGTAGGTATCCTGCTCTGATTTTATTTTTAGTCTGAACTCTGTTTTTTAACTAAACCATTATCAACCGATGTTTACAATTTGGGACAAAGGTGATATATTTTAATGTAAAGTATTCTTTTTATTGCTAAAATGTCTTATAATGATATATTTCAATCTGTTCAAAATTGCACATATCGTTTATAATTCACGAGTAGTTGATATATTTCCAAGAAAATAAGCTGGGTAATTTTTTAACTATTCGACTGTATAAACTCATTTTCTTTATTTTAGATTAATTTTAAAGTTTATTTTAAATTTAACTTTATTACTTCTATGTGTACTGTACGATGACAATTCAAAATTAGGGTATCAAATGGTGGACTGTAAGATATCACTTCAGTAATAAGTCCGCCATTTGCACAATAAAAATATTCTATTCTATATGCCTAGGTACGAAAAGGATAACTGGATATGATAGAGAGGTATGAAGGTAATGGGTTATTTATGGAGAGAAATAATGTTTCCGAAATGCCTTCTTGAAGATGAATAGCGACGGAGCGCTTCTGTCGTTGCATAATCGGACAGCATAAGTAAATGAATACGAATATGAAAATGACTGATGTAATAGAATTGAAAGCGTATTATCCTGACTGGATCTGAGTGAAAGATCAAGACCCGATAAGGGATTAAAGATTTGCTTAAGATGCATATGTGTAGTGGTATTATAAACGATGTTATGGAAGGGAGATAATGGGTGCGATCTATAATACCCAGCAAACGTTTTGTGATATTTTCAATTGGTGATTATGTGTAAAGAAGTTTACAAATAACACACATATAGATTAATTCTAACTATCGTAGATGTGTTCTTTCTTGCAGGCCTGTTTACATCTAATCACGAATGGAAAATATCACAAAATGCTTACTTTGCATTACATCATAACCCCCAACATATGTCAATGTGTACGCTCACGAATCCTCAGCCATTGCAGTTTGTTTTCGTATTATGTACTGTAGTCAACCTTGCATAGTTCAAAGTCTTTAGGCGATTGTTCTTCATAATAATGGAAAGCAGAATAAGAATTCAGCATAATATTTTTTTTTTCCGAACGTAATTCATTGAATTCATAAAAAGAATATAAAATACCCGATGTCTGATAGCCTTTATATAATAAATATCTGAGGCGTCTACTATTTTAAAGAAAGAAAATATTTGACGCCCACGTCTTTAGCTATCTAAAATAATTTTAAATAAAAAATATCTTAGATGATTTTCTTTAATACATCTTAGCTAAGCTATAAAAGCTTCACGTTGGGCGTCTTTTTTCATAAGTGAAAAATATATACGTCCCAATATAAAATATAAGTTTGGGCCCCAGATTCGCTAACAAACATAACAAAATACTACACAATCTTTCTTGCGAATCAAATTTTTAAATCTAGCTAGAAAACATGAGAAAAGTAACAAAAATACTTCAAGGGTAGATAAATAAAAAATGATTCTGTTTACTCAGGCATATTGTAAAATTAAACCTAAAAGAATACCAATTACATTATATATAAGGAAAATAAAATAAATATCGTTAACTGTACACTTACAGAAAAGGTCGTTCGCTTGACTACGATTTCCCGTATCACAGTGAGTGATGTGATGACTAATCGCGGGCTATCGCTGCAAGGTGTATGTGTAGCACAAGTGAGGCCGGGAAAGTTCTTGTGATCAATAAAAATCCTTAATAAGGTTTTACAACCAAATAATAAAACACTGTAAAAGAAATCCGCAAATCAAAAATCAGTTCCCTTGTAGCGATATAACGAAATAAAAATGAATGTCGCCAGATAAATGGACACAAAAAGGAAAAAAAAAATTTTTTTTATTGTAGAAATAACAAAAATTAACAAAATAAACAATAATAGCACATTGATGATTTAATAATGTGGCGTCTTTTTTCGCCCACTAAAACAAAACAAACAAAAAAAACAATCATTGTAACCCAAATGACTGACATTAAGCATTCATATGTTCCAAATTCAAATAAAATAAAAGACGCCGCAAATTTATATGGCAATCACATTATAGAGAAAATTTTAAAATACGTTACAATGATGCGAACGTTTCATTAATCTTTGACCTTCCAGCCGCCCTTCAAAGTGAGTGAAGTCTGTTTCTGAATACTAATCATCTTACTCATGTGACTTAATCACAAACATTACGGCAACACATGCCAACTCGCAGCTTTCCATAGATAGAGTTAGACTTCATAGCTACTCGAGAGGGGAAGATAGAGTGAAAACCGATGTCGGAAGCCGCCCACGGGCGGAGTTGAAGAGTGATACCAACTCACATAGGGAAACTTTGAGAAAACTTTAAAATCTCGTCGAACGAGGTCGAGATACGAGTGGCTTAGTACGATCCACTGCTGCTAAACCGCGTCGTTCTTGTACTCATTCGAACTTAAAGTACAATGTAAAGTTAATCAAATATTACAGGCACAGTTAGCCATAGTAGACACATCTAGCATTATAAAAATGTGCCAAAATGGCTATAATGATTTTCAAATTCCGATTTGTAAAACAATATATCTTGGATCTATTTTTAAGACAATAAGTCCATGAATTATCTAAAGAGGTTGGAAATCTTAAAAAATTGAGTAGTTTTCAGTTAAATTCAGCAAAAAATAGGAACTCAGCAAAAAAAAACACAACAATTGTCTGAGTTGTAGTGGAAGACTATTAAACTTTGAATGGTTTGCAATATGTTTATGAACTCTGACTCTGAGATTATCCAAAAATTTGTCATTTTATATTCTACTAGAGAGTACCCGTGATGCATTGCACTGCCACCGTTAGGGTTCGAGTATTTGTGTATAGGTATCGAGCTTTGTGGTGCGTTAGGTATTTAGTACTTGTTTATGGCCGCTTCCGAGCGGCGTACCTTTGTAGCGCGTTAGGTGTTGAGTTGAGCGGCTTACCTTAGTGGTGCGTTAGGTATCGATTTATGTGATCCGCCACATCACCCCTCATTTTTGAGACGAAAAGTCGCTCTGGTCAGTACTAGAGTCATGCGACGACGCAACTGAAGTAGTCAAGGTTACTACAATTCTGCTGTGTCAGCAACACCCAGCGGGTTCACTTGCGTTAATTGCCTTTTCCGTAGGCAAACTTAAATTCCCATGAGAAAT